>VZTU01010765.1:20484-61367 GCA_013400835.1 Zapornia atra | reverse complement strand
CCCCCAGTCCCATTTTTATTTACTTGAGGAATTTCTAGTCCTGATGGTAATGCACGTTGAAAAGCCTTGATTCCCACAAGACCATGCATTATTTGCTGTAGCTTGGTTCAGCAGGAGCACCAGGTCACAGTTTCTGTCCTTAGAAGCTCTCTTGGTACAATTAGCTGCCTGTTTGTCTTTATTAATTACTCTCTGGACTTCAGTGCCCTGGTTTCTATCAGGCAGAGAATCACTGAGACAAATCTAGCACATTCCTTGGTGAAATTGCCTTACAGGAGAGCCAGAGCGCTGGCACAGCCAGAGTTGGGAGGGGCCAGAGAGAACTTGGCTCCCTTAAAACAACCACTGTCTCTCCTGCCTCTGTTTTCTCCTTCGCCAGTGATGCCAAAAAAACTCATGCACAGAATGTGGGACTATCCCCTTAGCACTGCCCTTCCGGACCCCAGAGTCAAACAAAAGCTTGATCCCCAGTCCTTTCTGGTTTGTCACTAACCCAGGGTAGCCATGACAAAGACATTAGTAATCTTACTCATTTTTCAATGGCAGGCAGATGCAATGGGCCATGTGGCCTTTCTCAAGATAACAACTTTTCATTTCTTTGCACTTTTTTTTGTAAAATAGCAGCTTAACTAGAAAATTTTAGCAGCTTCAGGAGGTTTTTTCTTCTAGATGCAGTCAAGTGCTCAACAGGGTACCCAATGGGATTTTTCTTTTTACCTGAAAAGCTGACAGGCAAGTGAACTTTCCAGAACTTTATATACTATAAATATCAGTTTGGTTTTTTTTTTGTTGGGTTTTTTTTTTTTGCATAATGAGCCTGTGGACCTTTACCCACACGCTCAGTTACAGAGGCTCTTGGCCAGACACACTTGGGGGTTACACGTACAACAGCGCCATGTTCAACAGAAAGAGGAAATTATCCCTGAACACCGAGTTAGCCTCCTGTTCAGGAGTCAGGGATAACTTTGGGATGAAAAAATGAGCATCATCAGACTAATAGGCGCATTATTACTACTGTCATACTCTATGTTATCACTTCCTGAGATTTGAGCCGTGACAATGCCTTGCCTCAGCGCTTTCTAGAGAACAAATACAAGAAGAGGTTCCTTAGTCTGTCTTCCCAGCTGTAAAACTGGGTTGAAGAGGTTCTCGGGTAGAAATTTCATAACAGAATTAATGTTTGTGAAGCACTTGAAAGATTTCAGAAGGAAAGCACCACTGGAGGGTAAAATCTTGTAACCATTTCTTTGGCTTCTGAACCGGTGCGCAAGCCAATGAGCACTATTGATGTTTGTAAAATCATCCAGGCCAGTCCTCAGAGCTGCCGCCTGGGAGGCTCCAGAAAGAGGCACAACCAGTTCATTGATCTGCAGCGATTCTTCAAAGCTCATTTAGCTTCAAGCTTTTCACTGTACCTCCCCAGAGAAAATCCTTAATTAGAAATTTCTTTCAGCTAGGCTTTTTAATCATACCTATTGCTTTATAGATATTTTTTTTCCTACTCTCTGATGCATTTCATTTTTTGACTCAGGCATTTTGAACAGTAAGACAAGTACCAGCATGTTGACTTGTCTGGATGAATTTAAATATCAATTAAAATAAATCTGTGATGTAGGCCAGGTTTAATTTCTTCCTAGTAATTTTTAAAATCCTTGCTTTTGTAATGTCAGGTTCAAGCTTCTAATCAACTCATTTAAACATGCCTGAGCTGGGCAGGATGGGTGTGGGGGCAGCTTTTCTGATTTTTACAAAACTGCATATAAGCAACCCCCCCAAATGTAGCAACCTGCCTCTGCACTCAGTTAAGCAAACACGTAACGTCAGTCATGTGAACCTTTCCATCAACTTGGGGGCTACCAGCTCTGCTCAACGTGTAATAGAGAGGTGGAGCGTTACCAAACACTTTTCTCCCACTTTAGAACCACATTATTTTCCAAATAAAATCACATCACCATTAAAAAGGAAAACGATGGCTTGCTATGTTAAAGGTACTTTGAAAAATACTTATAATTGGCCAAAGTCAGAAATTTAGATACCCTGAAAACACGTTCTCAAACACTCCAAGCAGCACATGCTGCCTACCCTGAAGAGCAAACCCTGCTCATATAGGTGGGAACATAGGACCTCTCTTGAGCTCAGCAGGCCCAGTGCTGGTGCTGGCACTGAGATAAGCCACCAAACTGTGTTTTCAAATTTGTGTTTGAACTTCTGCTGCCCTCGGGTTAATAATCTCAGGGAGGCCAGAGATGAGATTTTGAATAAAGCCCAGCGCTTTTAAATGTGCAAAAGTGCTGGAGAGGAGCTATCTTGGAGGAGATCATAAATCTAGAAAATCAATTCAAGAAATCACAAGAGCAATGTTCTAACCTGAGACCTGCAATGGGAAGAAAGCAACTCATAAGGTGCTAAGAATGTTGTGTAAGTGGCATTAAAAAAAACCCCAATTTTTGTAAATGGCCATTTTGTCAGCTGTCCATTGTACTGACAGCAGCAATACCACAAGGAGCTTGGTTTGCATGTATCCTGGCAGAGAAATGCAGAATGACATGGGTTGTGTGGCAAATGCTGGATAGCACTTGAGCTCCCACGTGTGCGGGCAGTAAGAGCACAGTGTTATCCTCCTTCATCTTCAAGAAGTTAAATAAATTTCATCTTTTTCTTTTAAAAAAGACCACAGTTTGATTGAAAGGCATGGCACGCTCCAGCTAAACTTATTTTTTAATAGAATATAAAGCCTTCTAGTCCTGATAGTGCTTTTAGCTACTTCGTAGGAGCAGAAAGCCTCATCAATTATAAACACATGTATTAATTTTTAAAGCAGCTCTAAAAACACTGGCCCAAAGGAGTCCATGGACTAGAGCAACAGAACCTAGCAGGGAGGCGTGTTAATTGGCAAGCGAAAAACATGGGGTTTATCCCTGAAATGAGCAAATCTCCATCTCACACTCCAGCCTAAGGCCTCAGTGCTCCAGTAACATTTGCAAGTGCGACATGCGGAACAGTTGCCCTGCATCCCCATGAGGGTATTCAGCAGCTCAGAACCCCTGTTTGAACAGAGCCCCCAGAGAGGGCACTCTACTCCATAATGCCCAGAGCATCAGCATCTCATGGAACAGTAATTGCTGCTCAAGAAGTTGTTACAAAGGGAGCACTGCATTAACTCCGGTCTTCCAGGGGACATAACGATCAGGGCCTTTGACAGCAGGTTTCCATTTATCTTACCTTGCCTTAAAGTATTTCCAGGGCTGTGGATCCCACTTGTTGGCAAAATACATCTTTCCCTCCAGAAACAGGTGAACAGCAAGCAAAGAAGCTTGAAAAGGAAAGACTGAAAAGGAAATCCTTTGCTTGACGCTTCTGCCAAGGTGAAGGGAGACTTGCAACAAGTGAGGAAACAGTACCAAGAGCAGGAAGCTGGGGGACATGAGAGTCCCAAGCAGCTGGAAACCCCGTCTAACTTTTCCACATCTTTGACTACACCAAACTGGTTTCTCTGGACAGCAATAAAAACCTCCTGTCCCTACTGAGCACTGCTGTGTGCCCTTGGCGCAGCCGCAATGCCACCCGGCTGGGGTCCAGAGGGGACACTGGTGCACAGAAGCAAGATGAGCTGGCTGTTGCCAAGTCACAGCAAAGCTCAGCAGCGCTGAAATGCAGAACACCTGGGAAGGAGTTCTGGGAGCTTTATAGTAAACTCGCAGTGTTGCTCTTGCAGGAAGCCAGCCACGGAAGGGGAAATTTAGAGTCCTGCGGGCAAGTGCATATTAGTTGAAACTGAGGCAGAAAAAAAGCAGGCATCAGTCTGGAGCCAAACCAGAACATCCAGTAAGGATTTCCAGTATAGGAAGCAGCAGGAAAGCAGCCTGAAAGGCACCTACTGCTGTACCTGGCAGCTGCATTAAAACTCATTTGCCTTCATTCTACAAAACGAAACAGTCACTATTTCGGGACTGGCATACCGGATTGCTTCTGCCTCTAGCTGCGCACACAACAATCAATTCAAGTGTGGAAATGAACCTGAGCCTGGGAAAGCCAGCCAGAGCTGTCAGCAGGGAATGAATGCTGCAGCGGCAGCAATCACTGAACTTCTTCCAGAGGAAAGATGTTTATGAAAAAACGTCCTTTCCTATTTCGGTAAAGGGAAGTTGGACTGCAGGAAGGCTCTGTGAGCTTCCCAGCTCTCAATTACACATTCACACATTTGTAAAGTTCCAGAAACACTTTATTTAAAAATGGAGTTGTAAATGCATATAACAAAATAACATACATAATAACTGTAACAAAAATAAATAAGGAGAACATGTTCATACAAAAGAACATTGTAATGCAAAACGCTTATTACAGAACGGAAAGGTAGAAACGCCTGAAGAACACAAACAGAATCTCGCATGAAGAGCCCGCGCCCGCAATCCTTCCCAGCCATTTCCTACTTCCCACTCGAGCCTGTGGAAAAATGATGTTCCCAAGCATTAAACAAAAGAAGGGATTATGGCAATGGTTTGGTACACTCGGTTTCCAACACCTAGCTCTAGTTTCCATTTATTTTTGCCCTTCTGCACCTTCTAAGACTTTTCTTATAGCCTCTGTAAACTCGTGTAGTTCAGGCTTCCGCAGCTAGCTGGAGTAGAGCGTATTGAGTCATACACGAAGGCTGTTTGCTTTTAAATTTTTTGTAAAGAAAATATGAAATCCATTATACAACAGATTAGTGGTTTTGTTTTTACATCTCTACAAAAAAAGTTTTTGCATTTTTATTAACTGGTCCAACTCTTACTGACTTCTGAAAGCCTGTACAATTTAAAAGTGTACAGAAAGTAGGTTTTTTAAACAAATGTCACATAGGATTATTGCTGAAATATTAAAGACCATTCCATAAAAGCTGCAAAACTGTATCTTTGACCGTAATATATAGAGACCGATGCAAACATAGGAAAATTCCAGTCTATTAGTTACACTGAACAGAAATACAACATTCCTCCAAGTTACAGTGTTCTGGAAATACAAAGTAATTTACTTTTATTTTTATTATTATTTCCAAATGTTAAGTTACTGGGACACCTTATAAGGAAAATAGGCTTATATAGGAAACTTTAAATAGACTTGCTTTTCAGTGGTATAAGCAAAACGTCTATGTTAGCAGTCATCTTCCAGAATCCTTTTAAATATGTAAGACAGAGACAGCTTTACTAGCAATACTACGGGAAAATATACAGAAGCAAATAAAATCATTTGCTTGGGAGTGCATCTATCGATCAAGCAAATTATGACAACTCTATTTCCAAGTCCCCTAAAGAAAATTTTACATTCTGAGGAACAGTAGCTTCTTCCGTCAGCTTACGTCATATTTGAATTGGTGACAGCCCATTTGCCGTAATATGCCTTAAAATGCCCCACGTTCATGTAGGTTTAAATTTGTTTCCTAGTTTCAACAAACATTTGGACAGAAATGAGATATGAAATACTTCTACTTTCATTAACATCAAAACGACATTTGAAGAAGATCAAAAAGTGCCAAATAGTCCTTTCAGAAAGTGGGTTAAAACACTGCAACGATAATACGAGTACAGTATTATCAGTTCTCTATGTACACCAAAACACTGCTTGCTGTTTAATGGTATCGATATGATCACCTATCACTCCCAGGAAATCTTAGTGCAAACATAATATGTGAGTTTTGTAAACCCCAAGACAATTTATGCAGCAACAAGGTTATGTATGTCACAGAACTGTTTGAGATTTTCAGCACACAGGAACGAATGCTTTCTGAAATCTGTCTTACCTTTTGCGGTAACGTGTCATTGCAAACCAAGAGAACGTTTCCTATATAAATCATTAATTCAGAATCAAATTAACTGTTCGACAGTTCTGTACAAACTTTAGTGGAGGAAGTCCTTTCATTAGAGCAGTTTGGCAAAAAGAGATTTGGGGTTTCGGTAACATTAAATGTTAGACTGCTTGCATGGCTTTTAAAAAGAAATAAACCTATTAAGGGAAAACTGCTGATATAGTAATTCTTTTGCAAAGCACACAACCACAAAGGGCAAACCTGCCACAATCTGCTTTCCTACACTGGTATCTATGCATAACTTTATGATTCAAAAAGGATTTGTGTGACAATCAAAGCATCACAGTTAAAGAAAACTGGTTTAATAAAACAACTGCTGTTTGACCAAGCCTTTCTTTTATTAAATTATAAAACCAATATAATTTTTTCTTTATTCCTAAACATTCCACATGAAAGGTTCTTGTATCAACACTGAGATGTCACTCATGCAGGGTGGCATCTTCCTCTTCCCCATCTGGGTTAAACCGATTGAAGCGTATGCTGAAATCCGCCTCGGACTCAGCGTTCTCAAATTCAGTGGCAGCAGGGACGGCGGCAGGTCGAGCGGCCCGGGCTTCGGCCTGGCAGTTGGGCTGCACTTGAGGGAGGGTACTCTGGGAAACGGGACTGGACTTCAGCTTCGGCTGAGCTGGTAAGATGGGGCTGGCAAATCCCAAGTTGCTCAGAGCGTCCAGGGTACCATCAGGGTCGATCATAGCATTAATTGCTAAGCAATCAAGAAGATATGAAAGGGACAGGGAAGAAACCATAACAAATATCATTGTCTGTTACCATAAAAAGTACAGAACTCCTGTTTTAACACATTTTTCTGATGACAGATACGAGCTTTTATGTGTTGCCCCCTACAAAGGAGTGGTGTATCCAGCACGTATGTAGCTGATATATATTTGAAAGCATTCACATGTATTAAAAGTTTAGATGAAAGGAAACTGCAGAAACTAATTATGGCCTGCTGTGTGGACAGGAGAGATGACAAACCATCCTATGATTAACTTACAGGGACCAAAAGATGGGATTTGTAGTTACATTTAAAGGTTTTTTCTTTAATACCACTATATTAAGCTTCATTCCACACCCCACACTTCCCCCCCAATATCCACAGTTGCTAATTCCATGACTGAATTAAATCTGTATAAGAGATCGATCATTTATCCTTTTTAATGCATAAATGATGGACTTAGTGTTCATGTCCTTCCACACATGGAGGGCAGGCCAACACACCACATACAATTTCATTTTACCGTACTACTGACTGTCCTAACATCTATTCACACTGTGTAGGGAGGAAATGATTTGGCCTCTTTCTCTGGGCCTTATTTCTTTGTTACGTTCTCTAAACATAATATGTCCTCTAAACATACTTTTTATAATAAAGTAACATTTTTTTAACTGTAGCTGAGCATGAAATAAATCCTATTTGGCTCTAAAGGTGGCTCATGATTCCTCCTGAAACATTCTTTTTTAAGGAACATTTTATTGTGGACTTAAATCTAAATACTAAAAATAACAAATACAGGAAATCTGTAAGAAATATAATGATTGCATATAAGTATGGGTCACTAATCCATTTGACCACTCCAAATTAAACAATAAAGTCAATATAAACAATACACAAATAGGAGTGCGACTTCTTTTAAAAATACACTCTGTTTTGAAATTGATTTTGATAAACTGATAACTCTATCTAAATAGCTGTCTCTGTAAGCACAGCACAGTTACAAAGAGAGGATTCAGTAGTGTGAAGGGAAGATGTCAAGAGCTCATCCTAAATTTTCATTTTATTGCATGGGGTAAACTTGATTTTTGGAGATTGGGACCATAGATTATGATCCAAATGCATTCCTGATACTAAAGAGTGCTACACACGAGGGTATTCCTGATGTGCAAAGACTAGTTTATGAAGTCTAAATCACAGGATTCTCAATCACCCACTCTTCAAGGTTCAACTACAAAAAGTATTTCTATTAAATATTTTTTCACAAATAATTCCCTTGGGATTCTCACAACTATTTCCATTTTAGCTGAGCCTTTTCTCACCCATATAAAAAGTATCACCAATCTTCTGCTTTAAAGTAATTCAAACGTGCCAGCCATTATATGATATTAATGTACATATATTTTAACAAAACGTGAATATATTTTAATATGATAAATTTGTTTTATGATATACATACATATACATATATATATATTAAAAATATTAAAACAAGGAACAGTGAAAGAGAAAAGTGGAAAAAATATTTCTACCTTGCAGCTGTTTCTCAACTAGTTTCAGTTCCTGTAAGATTGACGATATTTCCTAGGAATGAAAAAAATGTATTTCATTAAAGAAGATACTTAACTATCCAGGAGTAGTAAACATCCCTTTCCCCAGCCTTTTTGCAACGTGTTATTTGGGCTGTCCCTGCTGGCATCAAGAACACCATTTCTGGTGCTGGCCTGTCCCTGTCCCCATGGGTGCTGGGCAGGAGTGCTTGGGGCTGGACAGTCATGGCCTGTTCAGAAATCCTGTGCTCCTCCACACTGGCTGACTGCAAGGGTCACCAAAACCTCACTCTACCCCTTGCTCATCTGCCCACACTAATTCTTCTTGAGCAGAGACTCGCAGACACCATGGTTCTGTAGAAATTGGGGGCAGTAGCACCAAACCTTTAAAGGAACATTACAGCATAGACCCAGTATTAATAGAGTTGGGCGAGTTATAATTTTGTTCAGATGTGAGTCAATAGCAAGACAACTGCATTGGGATTTTGTCTGCCACCACTGGGCCCCATACAGCACACCAGTCTTGGGTCCTCAGCACTCTTTTGCCTTATGGATTTTTCTCCTCTGTGTTGCACAACTTGTAACATAGACAGACACAACAATGCTCTCAAACACAACAATAAATTATAAATATGTAAATCCTACAAATGAAGGTTTCAACACTGAAGGGTACTAGGTCCAGCTGCTGAGGAGAGCTATCACTGGTCTTCAAAAGCTGAGAATTTCCAAAGGCACTGATTTCAGAAACCCATTTAACCCATTTCAAACCCATCTTATAATAAGCAATGTGATTTTTGTGGGTGGCAAAGAGATTGATTACCTTGGAATTTACAAAGTGGTTATCTTTAAGCAGATTCCACATCTGACCTGGACATACATGTCCCAAGGAAAAACAACAATTGGCTATATTTGCCTTCTGCTAATTTCAATAACATTCTGTGGTAAAAACAAGCACTGCTTTAGTACTAGATCTGAACAACCTAACTGTCTGAAAACTGAGCAGATACTGAAAAATCAGTGCATTGACAAATTAAAGCTCATACACTTTCTAACAACATGGGATGCTTTCATGCATCAAGTAAGTATTTTGTAAAATGCTGAACTTAGGGAAAAATACCCATCTAATATTTTTTCTTTTTAATGAATACCTTAAAACTGCATATTCATGAAGTTTAGAATATATAAAATGCTTGATAAGAGAAACTCCTTATAGTATCATATTTCTAAAATTAGAAACTTCCATGAGCAACTTGCCTAATTAAACTTCAGAGAAAAACATAACTTGTCAGTTTCTAATGATATACACCGTGTATATAAAAACACATCATTCTGCAGAAATTAGGGGCCAAGTTTTTAATACTTCCAGGAAAAATCAATTTGGATGAGTTTACTAGCTCATGATGAGCTAACAGAGAAGTGCTAGCTAGTTCAATGCCACAGGAAATGGGTTGACAAATACTTCTGAGCAGTCTAGGATGCAAGGAGGAGTCTCCTCTGCTACCTTTCTTGCAGGAAAGAAAACTGCCTCTAATGTGATGTCTGACATCAGGATACTCCAGAGGAGATAATGTAGCTAGACTCCCTACCTGCTCTCACACGCAGAGATGTTTTTCAAACCCTATGTTTTGTGTTCAGAAGCAGAGGAGAAGCATACTTGGAAACGTTCACACTGCAACATTCTCATCAGGATGGGGTAGAAGACTACTTGAATCAACTAGCGTTGTCGTTGGTACCCAATGGTTATCACTTCCCCAGAACATCATGATTATGTTCCCTTGAGGAGTGCTTTTATTGCTAAGTGTCAACCGATTACTCTCATTCACATATAGCAAAAATCCCTATTTATGTAAATATCAATAATCAGTATTAATATGATCCAGTACTATATATTAAGTATTAATAATCAGTAGATAAATTAGTCTTTAGATTGTACACCAAGTCTATTTGCAAGTAATCCAGAACTAGTGATTGTTACTTTTTGTTACACAAAAGCACCAAAAGCCTTGCTATATATTTGCAGTCTTTTTATTGCATTATCTGAGAATCTGCCCTGAACGATAATTTAAGACAATTTCTTTGTAAGATAGTAACTCTTATTTATTCATTTATTATTTAAGTATACTGAGTGTCATCATGAAGTATACTAAAAGATTTTTGTCTTTGTATGATTGAAAATAACACATTCCTCTCCTGATTGTTTAGAAATTAGATGAGGTTCCTTCAGTTCCAGAAAAGATAACTATTCATACCATGCTTGATGTTTTCACAATAGGAACTTCACTTTGAGCTCGCAGCTTGTTTTCAATCTCTTCCCAATTTCTGTCTTTGTCCTTAAATAATATTCTGAAAGAAATTCAAGAACAGTATGTTTAAAATAGATGACAATAAAGAAACTAAACCTGATAGATACATGAGATGTGAAAGCAGCACAGGGAGCACTGAATAAAACTAAAATCTGAAATATTGAAAACTGATAGAATCCAACCACAGAGTTTGAATTTCCAGAGAAGCATACAGGGTTTCAGCACTATCATTACTGACATTAAAATGGCAGTTCTGTAGCAAAACTCTCTTGTGGTGTTGAAAACACACACACAGCTGCAGCTTTCCTCCAGAACTGAGACTTTTTAAAGAAATCTAACTACTTTATAACAGTAAGAGAATTCCCTATTAAGACTGCATTTTATAATTACAAAACAGAAGGAGAGAGATTAACAATGGTAAATAAATGCAACTCTCTTACAATTGTATTTGATATTTAATGGAAAATAAAACACTTCAGGAAATGCATTTCTTAGAAGTTTAAATTGAAAACTCTCAACGCACAAATTGTATATATATGATTTAGGGTTATAAGTATCATTTGTATTACATGTTTAAAGAAGTCACTTCTATTATTTGCAAACCCCCAAAGCATACTGTGAGATTCCCCATTCTTAATGTCTTGCTTCCCTCCTGTGATAAACAATTTTTGTTTTCATTTTTATATAAAGATCATTTAAACTGACGACATTTGCACAACTGAAAAAATTATAACATTTGGGTACTTAAGGTCTGGTTATTAATTTTTTAAATAAGTGATGCAATGACGACAGAGGAATCCAAATCCACTTCTTCTCTAATTGATATTTCATAATGTAAGAATAGCTGCATTAAAACTGTTAAGCAAACAAACAAATTTAAAATTAGTACCCTTTAAAGAAGTTATTAGTGTAGGTAGGTCTCTGAGGAAATAATTTCTAAGGTGGAATTTCATGATAGCTTGCATCTCATGAAAACTAAGAATTCAAAAGAAAGAAAGATGGGAAACTCAGTGCTGCATTTCTGTTAATCTTTCTTCAGTTATTGATATGGAAAATCCCACTATTTGTTATTATCCTGTCAAGAATGCCTAACTGGTCAAAGTGTGTACCCTGTGTCATCTTGTCAGTACACAGACACCCAGAGACAGCCCAGCTGCTTCACTTGCTGCTGCCTCAGAGCATGTTTTTGTCAGATGTTTCGCTGTGAGGAAGTGCCACCCTAATGACACAGTATCACGGGACTAAGGCAAATGTCCACTTCTGCACATGACTTCAGTGCATTCAAGTACAAGGCACACAAAGAGTAAACATTAATACATACTTTTTCTTGGGGAAGGAAAAGATAAATTAGAAGTAATCAGAACTACAGTGAAGGAAACATGAAACACTTTATGGCCACAAGTTGTGCTATCATCTTATCAGGAGAGATCTGACAAGATTGCTTTTATGGTCTGGAAGGGAGTACAAAAGCTTGCAGAGATGTACAACTGCAAACCTGGAAACCAGAACATCCAATTCCACTGGAAAATTTAGGACTTGCCCAAAACAGATGAGTTGAAATAAAGAAATAAAAACGCAAAGCAAAATAAATCCTTTATAGGATCTTGCAGCAAAAAAACAGGCAACTCCTAGAAAGATTTGGATTTAGCATGCAGAGAATCTTACACAGCTACACTTTGCATACTTTAGTAGCATTTATATCAGACTGGAAATCCACAGGAACAGAGAAAATGAGACTTTGTTTAGCTGTAAATGGCACTAGTGGGAAAATTACAGAAGGTACTGTGACACTGGTCTTTTCATTTACCTTCTGGCTCTTGTTATAATGATTTTATCATTATCTACACCTTTGCTTGCATATGTAGTGCTTTCTAGTCTTACTCTCTTTTAGAGATAACATTCTTACTTCTTTTGCAATTGGAAAGCTTTCCATTTCATAGGTCATTTTATTAAAAAAAAAAAAGGGGGAAAACCGAAAACATTATTTTGAAAAGTGTTATTATTTCCACTATAAACTGGACAGGTCAATTTGGTTTTGCTATAATTTTAGGAAGTCTATTTCCCTTTTACAACATTTTTTTCAATTTTTCATTTAGTAAATTTCAATCTCCTGGGGGCGGTCTTAATCTCTGTCTCCTTTGCTCTTCCTCCTACTAACCATACTCCGTATATTTAAAGACCATATTTATAAATGCCTGCCACTTTCTGCTCTTGCCTTTCCCTACTTTCCAGGGTAAATCTGCCTGAACTTTCTCCTTGGATTGTGCTTGGTTCCCATTTTTCTTTCTTTGCCCTTTTCAGCTAACTGCAGGGACTGGCTGACTTGTGTGCTTTGCCTGTGATTTCGCCTGATAGAAGAGGTACATGGCTGCTACAAAGCAAGCCAATAGCACTGCATGTACATTGCAGAGCACTGGTAAAGCCATACAGGTCTTCTCACTGCAAAACCTATTTACTTTTTCCCTCCATCACCTCTGACAATTCCTGCAAACTCATTGTAACATAAAGGACAGAAAAGAAACAAAGTGAAAAGAAACTCTGCTTCTTGAGGAGCCCACACAATACTTTGATAGCAAAGAATAGCTTATAGGTTGCATGGCAAGAATGCTGCAGAATTTTTTTGCTATGAATAAAATTACAAATATACAGAGAATTTGGTGAAAGGAAGAAGTCAGGCATTTAAATCTATTTCAATCTGGACATGACACTAGCACTTGGGATAAAAAAAAACCAAACAACCAAGAGTTTGGCCAGCATAGGAGAATCTAGTGGAAGGAAACAGTATCAAAAGCTTCTCTCAGTCCTATTTCTTAATGTAAGGGAGGAAGGATGACAGAACATGGAGCATTATCTATAAATTAGAAAACAGAAATGGCAGCTCTAACGAAGTGGGACAGAAACCAGTCAAGCAAAAAGATATATATTACCTTTTGTCCTCATGGTAATTTGTTTTCATGATTGATTTTAGCTCATTTTAATTTCTGATAGATTGCTTGTCAAAAATGACTAAAAATATTTATGTTCTTCACACTTTAGCCAGTGAAAATGGTCTTTTTGTAAAGTTAGCTATTGCAACTAAAATACTACAGAAAGAAGAGTGTTCACATTCACAGAAAGCACCTCTTTCTCCATTTGGACCTAGACAGGAAGGATGTCTTTTTAATATGTATGATGCAATCTGTAAGGTCTGTAATTGCCCTGTATCATCTGCGCTCTCTGCAAAGGAAGGGGTTTACAATTTGAGGGATGACTTTTAAAACACTATCAGGCTTACTGGATCACTCTTCGTGGTGCCTCTCAAATTCCTCCTCTCCCTTCAGGTCCAAGCACTCTGGAAAAATACACAACTGGCAGCTTGACAAGTCGGACTGATTCTCACTGTATCTGTTCTGGGCAAAACTGTAACTGGCTTAACTCCAGTAAAAGGACTAGAAGTATACCAATTCGTCGTATGCATGTACCTCAAAACAAAACTAAGGTAAAACCTGTAATAGGTCCTACCTACCTTTAGAATTGTTTTTAGCAAGCATATAAAACTACTGTTTTTCTTATTCAAGATACTAATAACACTATAAGTAACATAATATCACTCAAATCCATTCCAAGTAGCAGGAAAAGGAAGCTTTGATCACAGGGCCGGGGAATTATACTAAATAATTATTTATTAATGAAATTTTCTCCACTATATTTTTATGGAAATAAGCAATGCCACTTTCTTTAAAACTTTATATTCTTTAAAATCACACACGAGAACATAATTATTGCATTCATTATAATGTAGCCGACTTACCTTTTAAGCTCAGAAAAAGAAGCAGAAAAGTGTAAGACTCGCTTTTATAGTTACCTGCTCTTCTCAGGATGAATTTGCATACATAAATTTGTTTTAACTCACTGTACTGAACTCGGCTTTTTTACATTAAGTAAAATTCAGCTGTGCCAGCAACACATTTACAGATCAGAAACTGCCGACCCTAATGGAAAATCAGCATGACAGTGGAGTATCTACTATCTACTGCTTCTGAGGCATTTTAAGATACAGAGAGATCATCCTAGACGCCTACCACAAATAAGTCAGTCAATAAATAAGATTCGTGTTCTAATGATGCAGCTTTAAAAAGAAAAAAACCCCACATTGGTAAGCACAGTTCCTTACAGATGTCACTATTTTCCCAGACAATTATGCTCAAAACAAAATTTAATGTAAAGCTTTGTTTCTATTTCCACATTTCTAATGCCTATTAGAATGCCTTTCAAAAAATGGTCACGCTTAAGTACCTCTTTGCATGCATGTATTTGTTCATTATTTGAGATCAGCTCTTAAAGTAAATGATAGCACGCACTCAGACGTTGATTCAACCTGAACAAATTGTGAACTCTTGCATAATTTGTAATAAATTCTGCATAATGAAGTTTAACTCTTAATTTGGCACACCTGCATTTCACAAACTCATTTGTATCCAAATGTTACATAGCAACATTTGTGTCTTTCATTTAAGGATATTTAAATAAATAGTGTGATACATAAAAGAATGTGTCAGGGGAGACAGGGACCAGTTTTACAGTTCAGCAACATTTTAGCCTTATCTTCTGAAGGGAGTTTTCCAAGCCTTGCATAGAGCTGGTGTAGATTTGCACAGCGTTTGCATGTGTTGAAACTGCTCCTCTGCTGGAGGTATGAAGGATATTTTTCTGTCCATGTAAACTTTGCTGATATTTATTTTCATATAATGTGAAATACACACAAGCAATAATGGAAAAGTTATTCAGCCCAAATCATTCTGAATGCTAAAAAAGCCACAGCTAACATTGCTTTTTTAAAACACGAGTTACTACTAAATACATTTGTTCTATCTCTATTACACATCTACCTTCTCCTAGTAGGAACACTGACTAGAGTAGAACATTTTCAGCAATAACAATAATTTTTAAAAACCAACCTGATTTTGCCAGCTGTTTTGTCTATGGATTGTCTTATCTTGCGAGAAAATTGGAAGACCGAGGACAACAGCAAACTGTCCCCCATAACCTGCAATAAGTTTTTAATTAAAAATATTAGTTTAATGGGAATTAAATAAATTGTTTTAAAAATATATACTTATGTTCTAATTACTATAATACAAATAATATTTGAACATTTTTCAAATGAAATAATACACAATTTTTTTTTTCCAGTATTAATGCCACCTGCTACACATAGGAAAGCAAGGGTAACATCTACAGTTTTAAGTGGGGAGATAATTGTAAAAGCTTAAAATAGACACAGTACTAGAGAGAATCCTGTTAGACACAGTACTAGAGAGAATCCTGTAGTGTTACTCACTTCATCTCTGCTCCAAGTCCGTCTCCGGGTAATTGTCGGAGGATCGAGGGCATCTGTTATCTGAGGTCTAGCATCACTGGGTCGACCATTCCCCTCTGGTGGTTTGGCATGCACTAGTGGAGGGATTTTTCTAAAATTGAGACTTTCATCAAATACTCGGTCAACCAACTAGGGGGTAAAAAAAAAGAAAGAAGCAGCTTATGAAACCTACTGGATACATGCAAGAATCAGATTAATATTTTCTTCTTCTGAAACAGTTTACAAGAAGCCTATCAAAAATCCTTCTGTTGTCCTGTATAAAATGATGCACCTCTTATGTAACAATACCTTTTCTTTTTTCTTTTTTTTTTTTCTTCCCAAATACTAGACATACATGGCAAAATTCTACCCCATAGAATTGTTGCTTACGGGCAGCTAACACAATAGTGACCTATAAACTGGTATTGAACAATTTATTCCCTCCAGCAATGGGATTTATCTGTGGAATTAAGTTCAGTACTGTCAATTTTAGTGCTACAGAAACACCTGTACCTACTTAAAGGAGATACTGCCACCTGCAGTATGCACACATTGTATTTTTTAGACAAGGCAAATAATTATATAGTAAAATAAAAATCAGACTGATCTAACTTGGTTAAAGAAAACAAACACTTTTTTTTCCTTAAAGTTTAGTGGTAAATCCATGAGAATGAAAACAAAAAGGAATCTATATGAATTAAGTTATATTTTTCTTCTTTTCACTGTTTATATCTTTTTTTCCACAGAAAAAGTCAGTATTATACTAAACACAGTAAATTAATGCATTAACCAAACTTTATGCACACAAAAATGAATAAAGATGCTTTGAAAGGAATATCATGAAGAAAAAAACGCAATAAACATTTACAACATATTAGGGTGAATTGTAATATGGCAGAAAATGATTTAAATTCAGATTAACATGTTTACCAGTATTAGACCTGTGATGGTTACTAGAACAAGTTAGTCAATATATTCATAGAAGAGCATACCAGAGATAGTAAAAGAAAGTAAGAATTATTAGAAGCACTAGGCAAACTTATTTTGAGGCAGTTTTGACAATGTTATTAAAGAAAATCTAAAGTTATTAGTAAGTGAGGATACCTAGCATCTCAGTGTTCAGAAGATGAAACTTATATATTACCTGTGAGGTACATTTTCATTTTTAATAGCTATGCAAAGTAGTAAATATATACATTTACATATATTTGTGCATACACACTAGTATCTTTAAATGCACTTAGATACTATCCAAGAGTATCTAAGGCTCAGACAGGTGAGAAACAAGTAACTATCTTGTCCTATGTTTCGTGGAAAAAAAGAGACAGACAGATAGTATGCATCCTTTTGACAAGCTGTGTTCATAGAATAGTTTCTGGGTTGTTTGTTGAAACATAAAGGAACTTCAAATCAAGAAACAATGTGGAGATCATGCACACAGGTTGAGTGGAAATAACTGAAAAAGGCTATGCAAAATGCTAAAAGCAAAAGAAATAAAGAAAAGGAAGAACCTTATGCATTTCTCCATGAAGATCTCCTACCTCTTCTCTAGTGTCTATGGCAGAGCCAGGGGTGGTGGCAGCAGTGCTTACTGTGGTACTGGGGGCAGTGCCTGATGAAGTCACTGAATCTATCTCTCCTGCTACATCGTTGATTTCGCGTGCGATGAGAGCCAGATCTTGACTGATCCTAGTAATAAAGACAGTGTTACATTCTCCCCTACAAATATTTCTGGATCAGTAGAGCCCAACCTGCAGCCTTTGAGCTTATAAATTCTAGTTCCTGATAACTGTGTCATGAAAATGTGCATGCCCTTCTAAATTTGAAAGTTTATTTGCAGAACCAGAGAAGCAAGTTTTTAAATTTCAATAGCATGCCTTTGTAGAGGAAGAAGATAGAAGGCAACCTCAAAAGACAAAGTATCCTTGTTTTCTTTATGCAACATGATCGCATGGGATGTACTGGAAATATGCTGAAAATACTGCACAGATGACCTGTGTACTTGCAGTAAATCTGAAATGTCCAGAACACAGTTATTTTATACCTCAGTCTATGTACTTGTAAAGAACTTCTTCGGGAACTGTGATTATTCAACAGCCTTGCAGCTTCCTTAGATCAAGCTGCTTATGTGACTGAAATTCTAGACCAGTACCTTAAATTCTTTAATTTAATCAAGATAAGCTTTCCATTTAGGAAAACAGAACATGCCTGTCAAAACCTGGATATGATAGCACTACATAAATACATCTGATTTCTCAGCTGACGATTCCTTTCCCTTTCTTCTGATCCACCACATCACAAAATAGCTCTGCTCTGTATTCTGCTTAGTGCAGGGAGGAAGCTTGCATAGCTCTGCCTGTGCGACTCTTCCCCGGGATACCCCAAAAAGAGGAGGGGAAAAAACCAAAGCAGAAGCTCAAAGTCCTCTACTAACTATGGCACCCTTAACCTCCAGTTTGGATCAAGCAGTTCAGAAGATCTAGAATTCAGAGCAGCCCACCAAGTGACCCCCTTTCATACTTCTGTCTGAGAGGGCTGAAGGCATAGAAGTCAACAGTGGCAATTCTGCACCACTAAGGAGTTGAAAGTGCAGCACCCGCTGTGTAAGTGGAAGGAGTTGCACAGCCATTGACAGTGATGCACACCATGCTGGCCAGTGCTGGCTAAAGGTGAGCTTCCTTCTGCTCTGTATTTTCACATTGGCTTCAAGTCAAAAAGAAAGGACACCACTGGCCTAGAGGCAGTTTAAAACTGAGAGCAGAATTTAAACTAGAAAAGCAAACATAGACACATTTCAGTCAAATTCCTATGCTGAATTCTGTGGCTAACCATCAGCAACAAAGCACAATCTTGTGTAGCATAGATACACGTATAACTAGGATATGGCTGTAAAAGAATGTGTTGCAATTGCCTGTGACCACTCAAGACAGCATTCCTGAATTCAAACTGTCAAAAGCTTGAACACTAAAGCAGAAATAAAGTCAAATCCTTATTTTAACAAATTAAAATGTCAAGTGCCTGCTACTACATTCATTAAACTTAATTATGACATACTTTGGGTGAATTTTAATCTATGTTCTGTTTCTTTTATATACATTCCATTAAAACTCCAATGTTTGAGCTAATGCTCTAAGTAGTAGAGATCCTAGAGCACCTACTTCCTTTGCTTCACACAACCATATCACTTTTTTCTTAAACAGAGCAGTCACGAATAATCACGTTTGAATTTCTCTGACAAATTTTGGTATCTAAAGAATAGCTGTGAAGAAAGTGAAACCCAGGAAATTTCAATTAGCAGTTAAACATCTAGAAGAAAAATGTCATTAGGTACCATAATCAAAAATAGTATCCATCAACTAGGACTTAACTTGCCACAGAAATCAGTAATGCTTCAACGTGCCACAGCCATTTCACTTGAGCAATCAAAATTACATGTACTGTCAGATGTTTACACAAAATAAATTCAAATGAATCCTGAAAATATCATAATAAACAACTCTGACATGGATAGCAAGCAACTTGTTAGACAATCATCAGTCAAATTCTAGTCCAATGAACAAATTCTGGAATTAGTATTAATGCAATAGTAAGCTACAGTCAGTACTCAATAAGGTTTCTGTCTAGAAGCAACATAAATAGAGCAATGAACAAAAAGCATTATGAAAAAGAAAATCAGAAAACAGCTGAGAGTTGAGCCTGACTCCTTACAAATTAAGTTTTTAAGTCATTCTACATTAACGTTTAGAAAGGGGAAGTACTGCTTAAATATAGGGAGCATGTTTTGTATCATCAAGGACAAGCAACTTGGACTTTAGGTACACACTATTTACGCTGGTGCAACAGTAAGTTGCCTTGCAGATTTCTACTGCGTCTTGCATCAGACATAGCAATCATACAAGGCAAAACTGAAATAAACCTCAAATTCCTTAACCTCCACAACTCACTCCAGGAAACATGGCTATTAGATTCACTCAGTGAGAAGACTCCCCCAGCTACACAGTTACTTAAGGGACAGACACAGTTTCCAACCCGAGGGAAAAGGTAAGAACACAGGGCCCAAGACAGGGAGAGCATGAACACCTTTTTCAACAAACTGGAACTCCAATTCTTAATTACCTGTAGTGAATGAATACCCGTAGTGTTAGAAAAAACACAGCAAACCAGGAATACTTCTAAGGTATCTGTAATAGTTTGGAACTGCATTTTTATGCTTAAGTCTACTATGTCACTCTTCCTATACTGAGTCAGTTTATTTTATAATACTTTTAAAATCCTTAGATAAAATATATGTAAAGCCTCTGGTATTCTGAGGGTGTATACCCCTCCAGACCAAAGTAGCTTTAGATAAAATTTAATTATTCCATTAAGTTTTCTTAAGCACCTTTTTCCCATTTTCAGTTTTATTAACATCTGTAGAATCTGTGCAAACTGGGTCAGTCTTGGAAGATACAGTATGATGGTAATATGGATGCAATGAAATGTCTGTCATACAGTCTCTACACTACGTTCAGCTGCACATTTATTTTATGAAATACTTCTCTTTACACCTGCCTAATCTAATCCATTACTCAAAGAGATTGAAGTCAGGCAATTTTAATGAAATCATTCCTTTTTTAAAAACACTGAATGGAGCTGAAGGGACTCTGATCATGGATGCTGGACTGAGGGTTGGGAAGGAGGAAAAAAAAAAAAAAAAGGAGGATAATGATAGAGGGGAGACTATCTGGTATTATCTTATAACGGACAGAAGTTAAAAATTAAAGCCAGGGAAGCAATATTATGAATCAGTACTAAAGAGATATGGAGGTACAGAAAAGATCAACTAGTGACCTAGAAAGCGGGGGGTGAGTAACAGAAGCTAACCAAGAAAACTGCCACTGGAAACAGTGACAACAGATGACAGTAGCCCAGCCCTTCTCAACTGTTGAGAGACAGCTTTCTTAACCACAAATATACTCATTTAATGCAATGTGTGTGAAATTTCTGTACAGTGCCACAAATTTGGCAATATTGATTTGAGCCTCTCATCACTTCTACCAGAATTAAAGAAGCTGGAAAAGGTAAGAACAGAGCCTTCAAAAGAAATTTTAAACCTGTATCTAAATTAAAAAAAAAAGGTAAGAAGCCCATGGGAAGAAAAAATCCAGCAATCCTAACCGTCAAATCGATCTAGACTGAATCATCAGTTACTTCCAGTGTCAATCTCTCCTAGATGAGCAAAATATACCAAACTGTTTCACTAAAGCAGCACTTTTTATAAGGAGGTGGGAACATGCTATGGTTACCCTCAGTTTTTATCCCCATATGCACACATTCTCTATACCCATCATTAGCTCAAGATGCTTGCAAAGAGAGAGATGTTTCAGGAAGGTGCCTTTGAAGACGTCTACTTTGTGGTTTATCAAGATGCTATAAGACTCCCTTAAGAATTTTGCCTTTGCACAGAACACACTAGAAATACAAAAATATTACCAGGAAGAGGAAACAAAACAAAACAATAATTTAATCACGCTAAGCACAATGGAATGTTTCACATCTACAAGACCTCAGTGTTAAGATTAAGTTAAAAGGAAAACACTTGTTTAGGCTTCCAAATTAAGTCCTGTGGGAAGGCTCAGAACCTGAACACTGGCATCTAACCCTCAAATATCATTTATATACTCACATAGGTTTATTTATTTAGTGCAATCTACTTGAAGTTTTCACTGCCTCAGTATTGCATGAAATGGGAATAACTGGTTACTAGAATGTAGAATTGAGCAGCTTTTCCTTGGTTCACTTGAAGTAGAGTGTTACTAGCAACCATGGAGGAATTACTACACTAATCTCAGGGACTCGTTATGAAATAAATTACTTTTTGATGAGTACATATGATTTAAATCAGAAAATATCTAACATGAAATAATGCCTAGATAAACCAAAAATTAAAATGAGAACATGGTCTCTCACATTGTGAAAATGACTCTGTCACCCATGCATCTATCTGAAATTTTACCTCACTGTGAACATAAAGGTAGTACAAAATGTGATATACTTCAGCCTCAGGAACTAGCCCATTAGCAACTAAAAGTTCTACAAGTACTTCTGCAAGTCCCAGTAATGCAACCAGAAATTCGTATCCTGGGATCTGGCTATCATAACTGAGAAATTGCTCTCTTTTTCCATTAGAAACAGATGTGCTTGTAACAGGAGTATTCTGTCTATCAAGCTCTCCTAAGAAGAATTTTACATTACCCCTTCAGTTAGTGAATGAAAATGGTAAGTAGAGTGATACAGAAAATCCATCAGATCTCTTTCTCTCACAGATGTACCTATAATAACTGGTTGGGTATGAATCATGGTTATTTTTGGGGCACTCCTTCAAAACCAACCTTGCTATTTCTTCTCGGTGAGCAGTCCAGTCACGAATGTAGTCTTCCTGCTCCTTTATTCTGTGCTTGAATGTATTGCTACTTTGAGGTGCTGTCCCAGAACTCTGCAGTCGCGTGGTTTTCAGGGCTGGAGAGGTACGTAGACGGGTATGTTTAGGGGAATTACGGTTTGATCCAAATTCATCTTCTGAGGTGGAAGCATAATCTGTAGGAAAGCGCCTCCATCTTGCACTTACTAAATTAGTTTAATTATTAAAAAAGAATTATTATTGCATCTTTAATAAGAAAAAACATTCTTTCAATAACATCACAAAATTATACAACTATTCATTATCAATCCCCAGATACCTCACAAAAGGTTTATTTACTACATCTTAAAAGAAAGCTACAAAATTTGTGTTAAATAATAAATATTAATAAAAACATAAAACGGATGCTCTTTGTATAATGATGAGTGAAATAAGATGTAAAAGCCAGTAATTGTACATGAGCTCAGGCAAACGGTATTACAAAACAAGGGCCCAATTCATTAACATTAGAGTCAGATTGCACTTTTTCTGCAGATTTTTTTTCCCAAGTTTCATTTAAGGTTTACGTGATACACACAAAATAATGAAGAGACGTGAAAGAAGGATGGAGCTGGCACCAAGCCAGGAATGCACGCTTACATAAGGAAAGCATAAAAATCCTAGATGATGCATTATGTATTTAGTACAGAAAAAATATGTGAAAATTAATACTGTGTTATAAAAATCAGCAGCACATCTACAAAAACAGCAGCCTCAGAGCAAAAAGCATATATTCTCACATGTAGCACATAAAGCACATACAGCCACGTTGCTGAAGACAGCCTGAAGTATAAGAGATCTGAAACTAAATAGGAGGCTCTGATCCCACTACACTAGTCTGGAAAATGCATTTCAGATATGCTGTTCTCAAACATTCCCAGCAGGAATAGACACCGCTAAGTGTAAAGGAATGCTCATCACGACAACTTGCTAAATTGTTGCAGGGGATGTAGCCCCCCAAACTCACTGCCATTGATTTATGAGGCTCTAGAATTGCTGTAGAAATTTTTAAAAAATGTGTGATCACCTCTTGGTAATTTAAAAATAACAGATTCAAGTAATGTATGAAAAATGGAAGAATAATGATTTCTCCTGAAACACTTAAAAAACAGTACAAAGTATACATCAATATGAATTTAAGTAACAAATAATGAAAGTAGTTTTTACTTGAGACAAAATTTGTGTAATGCTCTCAAAGACTGCAGTATGTAGAATTTGACATTGGTGTATAAGCTTACATCCCTTCCCTCATATAAAGCATGCATTTTTAATCACTGAAAACAAAAATATGCTTGCATTTTTTTCAGGTTTAAATGTGGGCTTTAAATCATGTCCAGTTCCACTAATTTTTTAAAATATTTGAACTTTATTGAAGGAAAAAAAAAGTCTCTCCGTTTACTGTTCTCTTTTTAGAGGTTTCAAACTTGTTTTGATTTTAGGGAAGTAGAACATAAGCAGAAAAAGCACATTTCCCCACCAACAGCATGCAAGCAATGTGTGACCGAAGTCCAAAGAGCTTTATGAGTTGGGCCCACATTTTATCATCAATTTTTATTTAAATTCTTTGCCTAGTTTCAAGTTATATGCATCAAAATAAATAGAAAAATTATTTTAATATCTCTCAAGTGAGCTAGTCCAGCAACTCAGCACTGTACAATGAGCATATGCAGTCATATATTTAAAAACTAAAAATTGAATGAGAAGTGAAATATCAGAAACAGATTTGATTTCTAGTACTCTACCACTGTAAGTTTCAACATCAGGATCTGGGTCTGGGAGAAGCTTGGATTTCTCTGTGTACAAAATAGTGTTTTATCATGTTAATTCGTATTAAAACATTCAGATTAGAAGCATCTGCTTAAATAAAATATATCGGTCAATTAGTCTTAGGCCCTCTTTTCCACCCACACTTTTTCGGAAAAGATTCTTAAATTATATATTCATTCAAAAATAATGATTTTTTTCAAACCTTAAACACTTTGGAGATACTAACTGCAATTACATCAAAAACAATTGTCTACATAGTTCTATAAAACCCCTCTACACTTCTTAAAGCCTTAAAATGTTGTTTATTCATATAGTATTAATATTTGGGGAGAGTTGTAGGTTTAACGTTAAAAATCTCAAAGCTGAGTGAGCAATATCCAAGCGTGTTTCCCATTATGCTAACTATATATTTGCACATATATGCCTTTAATACTGTTTATAAATTACGTAGCCCCAAAATGTCATAGTAGTAGATTGCGGAAGGTTATTGTGCAATTCATCATCTCAGACACCAAAGACTATGAGTATCAGCACCAATAATTAAGAAATCCTCCAAAACCCTGGCTAAAATTAACCGCAGACAAACCTACAGCAGATGGCTACTCTGTGGAAAGTACAAAGTACTGATGCCACCTTAAAACTGGCAAGTTTAATGACTTGGTCACCATAGTCTCACTTTTAAGATCTGAGGACAAACTCAACGTTCTAGTCTTGCTGATGCGATGCCTTCTCAAGATTCATCCATTTCAAAGACCCTGAAATTCAGTGCTCAGTAGTGCAATAGAACAAAAATGGTAAAGTGCAGTTAATAAGGGCTGTTTTCTCTCTATGCTCTAAGCCTTTATTTTTTTGTCCCCAGACATACCTCACAGCTTTGATCAACCTATCTGCTAGTTATTTGCAATGACAGCTAGGTCAGCAAGGCAAAAGAGCTGCCAAAACCAACTAGTTGCTCAAGTTCTTTCTGTTCTGACTTAAAGCTTAATTTTACAATTGCAGCTTAGCTCTTTTGCACTAGGTCTGATCCTGTTGTCTATTTTCCAAATATATAGTTCCTTCTGTATCATCATCTGCAATTTCCTCTGCAATTGTTGAAAAAGGTCTTTGCTCTTCTCTGGTTTTATTGATCACACTCTAGTGTTTGATGATTCAGTGCCTTGATTAAATCTTTCATCGCCTCTGCTATAAAATTACTAATTCTGCTTCACATGTCTTCACAGTGTTGTCAGTTATCAAGACTCCTACCACAGAGACACCCTGTTAATTACTTTAATGCTGGTAATTCTCTTCCAAGACGTTCAATTTAGCTGCTTGCTCTTTCATGTAAAAGCAAGCAATATTTAAATGTATCAAGGCTTTAAAAAGATTCTTGAAATTATGGACTTGCTGACAGCTCTGACAATTTTATCGTTATTATGCTGCAATTCATCTGTATCATGTAAAAGACAATAAAAAAAAAATCCAGTGACTACAGATTTTTTTTTCTTTTTACTCTCTTTTTACAGCCTGTATGTCTGAACATTCAAAAAGATTTGGGAAATGTGGAAATAATTGCCTTTGGTAGACTGGAGTTAAGAAGATTCTGCTGCCAATGTTTAGTGATCTACAATACGGTAATATTAACTGAACTCGGATGAGAAGAACCAAGGAATATTTTTAACAAGGACAGAATCACAGAATGGTTGGGGTTGGAAGGGACCACAAGGATCACAGAGTTCCAACCCCCCTGCCACAGGCAGGACCACCAACCTCCGGGCCTGGATCTAGACAAGGTTGCCCAGGGCTCCATCCAACCTGGCCTTGAACACCTCCAGGGATGGGGCATCCACTACCTCTCTGGGCAGCCTGTTCCAGCACCTCACCCTTCTCTCTGTAAAGAACTTCCCTCTAAGATCTAATCTAAACCTTCCCTCCTTTAGCAACCAGTCTTCTACTAAAAAAACCTAAACAGAATATCCAAACTCTATACTGGCAATGACCATTCATTTTCCAGCCTTTCTAGGTTGAGGGAAGCAAGAAAACACATCACTGATTAAATGATTAATTGTGCCCCTTGGTTAAATGTGCCTGAAGTTAATCACATTCAAGCTGTTGAGGCAATTTTATCGGGTTCTTTACTAATAAATTCCAAAAGTGATAAAATTAAGCGAATCATTGACTTTTCCAGAAAAATAAAGAATAAATCAGGAATTACATGATTTGGACCTAAAACATTTTTATGTATTGTGTACAAGTAACACATTCTATTCACAAGATTTTTTAAAACATTTATCTGTGGATAAAGTAATGAGGAATATTATTAACTTCATGTCTTGGACAGTTATTAGCATCATTTTATAAGATGCTTAATGGGGAAATAGGGACGTACTGACTAGTGGCCTACATATAACAGGAGAAAGCCATACACTCCTATATATACAACTTCTAAAGCAATTCAGATTTCCCTAAAGTATATCCTAAATAGTCTTGTAAAAATATTATACAATAAGCCTACTGATACAGACAAAATCTGGAACTCCAACTATAGTCATAATAATCTTTGCTTACACAGTGACAAGACTTTATTGATTTATTAAGCAAATTTTTTTCATTTGAAAGTCTCTGACTACTTTATTAATTGCTTTCAGATTTTTGCCTTCACATTGACACAGGCTTCTCTTTGATTTTGTTGTATAAACCGATAAAGCTTTCTATGAGAGAAGCTACTTCTACTGTAGATTTTTCTAACAATGGTCTTTTTAAAACACCTAGGTTATTATGTTGGGGTAGCTCATGAGAAGACAGCACCTTTTCTCTCTTGAAAACAGAGTATTTTATACAAGCTACAGTAAACTTCACTGTGTAGTGCACGTAAATCAAATGAACATTAAACAAAGATGACTGTGACAGACTAGTAAACTGGGAAGAGAAAAATACACCCAACTCCCCTGAACAGAAGCAGCAAACCATTTCAATGCAGCAACGTAGGAGAAGTACAGGACCATGCAACAGTTCACACGGACACAAAACTCAAAATCCATATATAGTTTTGTGAAAAACACAAGCAAGCAGCAGCAAGGTGACAAGTAACATCTGGGGTTTAGCTTTTCAAAAATCACCATGTGAACTAATGTTTATTAAACCTAAAGGAGAAGTCTCAACTGACACTTTTGTGACCTAATGTCACTTTTCAGGCTGCACACATCAATTTAAAACTTTGATTAAAAAGGAAAACATTCTAGTTTTCCAATGATATAAGGAAAGACTCAGGTTTTCTCTGGAGTTTCATGGGTTTTTTTGTATCTTTGTAGACTTCTGTCATAGTATTAAATAGATTCAACTGTACAGTTCAGTGCACACCTCATCTGTATCTCTTCAAAAACTTCTATTCAGCTAATAAATGACACAGCCAAAAGATACCTCTCTGGTGAATAAACACCGTTAAGAATCCTAAAGTACATATATGACATAAGCAATAAATGGGCCGTAGGTCTGCGCTAAATTTAAGTATCAAAGATGCTTATATCAACTCTGAATGAAAAAGCAGTAAAAGAGAATACCTAATCTTAGAAACACACAACACTGGAAGCAATTCTTATTTTTCTTAAAATTCTGGATTGGCTTCAAAGAAGGTTAAGCTCTAGTATAATTCAAAGAGCAACAGGACATGAATTTTAGATATTCATTCCACGTGAAAAGTCACTTATTTAGAATTACTGCATTTTAATTTTAGTTGATTTAATATTGCTGTTGGAGAAAACCAAATTAGCTGCATTTCACACTGCTTGCATTTGAAGTATTATGTTAAATTCTAACAGAATAGTAGATTAGAATTAATCAACTTACAGACTTTTTTTATTATAGTACAGGAACTACCACACAAAAGATCAACATCGTTTGGAAATCATAAATCATCATGACTTGGCACAGAGAACAGAAACTATTCGAAGGCAAGGCAAACATTTTAATATAAATAGCTCTATGTTATTTAGTTGGGTAGTGTTTGTGTTTATTTTTTTGTATCTGTTACTTCATTGTTGTTATAAAAAAAATCCAATTTTTTTTAGTTCTGGAAGCTAATCTTAAATTATAAATATAATTATCCTACAGATGCTCACGATATACCTCAGGGAAGACCTGCTGTTCAGCATATTTACAAGTCCACTTTATAAATAACTATTGTATCTTATATGCAGGAAAAAAGTGCTACTGACTTTCTGAACTTCTACTAGTATGACCTAGGAAAAAAGATCTCTGGTCTGGTTTTGTACTAATGCAAATCAGTGCAGTCACATCTGAATGCCTCAATGCAATTCTTTGTTACTGGTTGCAGTTTAAAAACAAAACAACAAATAGTTAAAGGATTAGGATTTCTTGTCTTTGTGATTTTAAGTGAGAAACATCCATAATCCCTGCTAAGGAAGCCTCCTCCTCCAATGAGAAAGGCTGCATCAACTAGTAGTCAACAAATGTTTCATAAAAACTGTTCCTTAAAGAAAAAATTAAAAAATCCACATATGAGAAACACCTATTATTGTATAAATCCAAATAATCTCACATACCTGAAGGAGAATTATGAGCTGAAGCCAATGATTTGGATTTTGAATCTGAAAGTCGTGAAATGCTATTGGCTCGAGTTCTAGCAGAAACTTTACTATCTCCTATTGATGTTAACCTTGCACCACTTCTGATAATAGTTTCTGGGGTACGAGATGAGGCAGTGCTTCTGGTTATTGTTGCTTCAGAATCACTACGTGCTGATAAAGAGCCAAGTCGAGTTCTGCGAGGTTGGGCAAGTAAGTCTATTCTGGAAATATTTCTCCTCCCTGATGGAGGTTTTGATGTAGAACTTGTAGTGGACACTTCAGAAGCCACTGAAGCCTTATCGGCATCAGCAAGCTCACTATCTGAGGCTTCACCAAGCCGTGCTCTGCGCAAGAGAGAAGTTCTTGTAGGACGAGGTCTTGGAAGAGTGGTAGATTTACTGGATTGCCCAAGTGCAACAGGAGAGGTTTTTGATTTAGTTGACTTTCCTTCCATTTTGGAATGCAAAAGTTCATCTGCTGAAGCAAAAGGAACTCTTCCATGTGATTTGCCAGAGTAGGTTTCCTGGTCAGATGATAAGATATCAGAAATGGCAGAATGAGGTACGCTGGATGTTTGGTCATCATCTGTCAAATCTACTGATGGTTGTCTCATTCTTCCACTGGACTGCACAGTTTTGCGAGCATCAGCTCTAGACCCACCATCTGAAGATCGACTTTTAGTTTTCTTTTCTATCTTTTCTCTGGCACTTGTTGCAGAAGATTTTAAAACATCCTTTGAAGGGGAACCAGAGGAACATCTATCTTTATATAAAGTTGTAAAGCTCTTCCTCTTCTGTGTGGATTTTCGTTCACTGTCACCAGTAACAAGACTGATCGTGCTGGCTGTATCTACATCTGATTCAGGTGATATGGAATTATCTCTGTTATAGCTAGGAGTGTCAGGACCTTCATCAGTTTTATTTTCTTCACGCAGCTTTGCTTCAAGGAAAGCCATTACAGCTTCTGTGTCTTTTAAAATGAGAGTTGTATCAAGACTGGAATCAGTGTCCATTGAATCACTCCTGTCACGTATCCTGTTTGCAGATGCTAAAGGGGCAGCAGACCCACTCTGCTTATTAATGTGAGGAATAAGTTCTATAGGTATATTTGTGCTGGGCTTATCTATAGTAAAGCTACCTTGCCTTACTAATGGTTTTGAAGATTCCTTTTTTTCTCCTCCAGATACTTTAGGACTTTGTCCTTTTGTAGTTTCCTCATTTTTTCTTCTTTTTCCCTCAGTCTGGGCCAATTTCATTTCTGCTTTATCTGTAACATGTCCAGGAGCTTTGTCTTGATTATCCAAAGTTTTGGGAGACATAGCAATCTCCTCCCTACCTTTCTCAACCTGGTTTGTAGGAGATTTTGAAGATGACGATTTTGTGGGTGTCCACTGTCCTTGCTCCTTTCTTTCTTGATGTTGAATTTTTGCTAAAGCTTGTTTCACCACAGAAGTCTCTCTGCCAGTTTCAACTCTCTCTTTACATGAATTGCTGGGGAAAGTAAAAACCCTGTCTCCAGTAGCTTTGGGCGAAAGACCATTCATTGTTCTGCTTGATTTAGCTATACTTCTGCTGTCAGCGTCTGATGCACGAGGTGGAGTTTCTTTCTCCTGAAGTTCAGTGTCTTGCTTTTCACCTATTTCTGATCTCTGATGAGATGCAGTTTTTCCTTTTGAGCTTTCGTTCACTTTCTCCTCTTTGGGAAGCTGTGGAAGGGTCCTTCTCTTTCGCTCACCTTGGCTGGTCATAGAAGCAGCTGAACCAGTGCTTCTAACAGAAATACCAGACTCACTGATGTCTGTGTCTACAAATGAAAAAATAGCTGAGAAGTCATTCAATAACAAGGTAAATAGAAATATAAAATTCTTAAGACTTCATAAAACTAGTAAACCAACATAAAACTAGAATGGAAAAGAGCCATTAGTGCATCCGTCTGTTCTATGGCAGGATCCTTCCAAGCAATGCACAACTTGCTCTTGATTTCCATTGTTCTAGGCAAAAGGTATACCAGACAATTGAATTTTCCCCCTTTTCATCTCTTTGACTTTTGGTATTTTATGCAACGTTCAACTGCTATGAGGGGTGAAAAAACTTCTGTAGAATCAGCAGTTACTCTGAGAATTTTTCCCTGCATTGATACAGAGTTTGCACTATCCAACATCAAAATCAAAATGTTTTTGATTTTTCCCAAAATGTAAAATGAATCTATGAAGTTAGAATATATTTTATTGCCTGCCTTAATAAATGACATCACCTTCTACGATTTTAAATCCATGCAAGCTTACTTCAAAAAGTAAATTATCAGGAAAATAACTGTATTTGATGAATCAGTTAATTAAACATGATTACATATACTTTCATTTGCTAAATGCAAACCTAATAGAAAATCAGGTACTAATCAACACATAACAGCAACTTCATTTCAGAAGAAATTCCCAGAATTTCACTTTTTTTTTTTTAAAGTAGTGACGTTGTTTATTTAACTTTAGAATTGTTCTTTCTCTTCGTTTCCTTGTGCCAGAATAATACATAGAATTAAAAGCTAACTCATTTGTGAAGCTATCTTTCATTTCTACTTTTATAAGCCACACTTTTTTCCCTAATCTTTTGAACTTTTTTTTGATGCTGAAAATTTCAAAGTCAGCTGGTATAAGAGAAAATGCTGGAATTGCAGGACAAAAAGATATCTCAAGTAGTGGACCAATAATTAGTTATTTCTTGATCACTAAACAGCATATGACTTTCAGAATATGAAGGCTACACTAGCTCCACCTCAATACGTATCAGCATAAAAATTACACTAGAATTCTGTGTTAAATTATCATCTCCAAGGTGAAACTGAGAGGAAGAAAACAGCAGAAGTAATGCAAGGTAAGGAAATCCTTTATAGTCAAGAGTGTAGATCTTAAAGAACAGAAAACTTAAAATAAGAAATGTAAATAGTTTAACTAAGGAGAGACATAGTCTCAATATCTGGCACTCACAAGAAAGGGAGATAAACTGTTCATTTCTGAGAAGGTTTCTATGATTTTCAAGAAACATACAAGGTTTACTGTGTTTCCAAGAAAAGGAAGCATGCTATGCTTCAGCTGAATAACAACTGAGTAATTAAGACTCAGGTTGGACTGTTTAACAATGCATTATAAGCCAATTTGAGATCAGTACTGAGAAAGACATGAAGTACTATACTCTGCTGACCAGCCCAAACTGCAAACAAGTGAAATTTTCTGTAATACTAAACAGTTTTTATATTTTTTATTTTCATAATATTCAGTTTAATACTGGCACTCCTTCGCCATGCCAAACAATACTTCTGTCGAGCTCATTTTTGTGTTGCTTCTTCTCAAAGACATGAAAGAATTTCAGGTGAAAATAAGGTATTAAGACTAAAAAAAGCTACTCGTGCAGGTACAAAATCACTCTTGTCTCCCTTTCACAGGTTTCTTCAGCAGAAATTATTACAAGAACATCTTTTAATACCGTTTTCTAATGGACCAGGCACAGATGACTCCAATCTGGTATCATCTTGGTCATGACGTGTGTGATTAGCAGCCAAACTGGCCCATTGTGATACCCATCGTTTGCTTCCAGGGGCAGTAGAACCTTCCTGAGGACAAAAAAGAAAAAAAGCAGAAGAAAAATTACAACTGTTTGATAAATCCATGTCCTCTTTCCATGTTTTTCCTGAAGAGAAATGCCAGACACTATATTCCTGGAGGAAGTTGAAAAAAGAGTCCACCTCCATAGATTTTAGAGTTACCAGCTCTAGAATGGCAGACAAACAAAAAAATAATCTATATAGTTACAGAATCAGTACAGAACAGAGACCATTTTCCAGTGGAGTGAACTTTCAAACACCAGAACTTATATAAATCATCTTGGATCATGTGCTAGTTTTAAAGCTGGATTAATTTCAGTCCTCAGCTCAGAAAAGCAGGAAAAAACATGGGGGAGGGTGGTGTGTTTCAAAATTAAAACATGCTTCGGGAAGACAAGAAAGTGACATTTTACAAGTTTAGAAAACCCTCTTTCTCCAGGTGAAATATTGCATTTACTTCATTACAGAAGGACTATCATAAGGACTGAAAGAGTAAGAGAACATGATGGAAAGGAAAGGAAGATCAGAATATTTGTTTGGCCTAAACAATAGAGGAAGCTAGGATTAGTTTTAAATCATCCTACTGGGCAAAGTGAAGTGACCTACTGCAACTGACCTACAAAGGAGATTACTTTCTTGATGGCAAGTCTTTTGAAACCTTGAAAATATTTAAAATGTTAAAAGAGGAAATATAAACTGGCTTCGTACATACTGCTGTTATAATATCCCAAACCTGATATCTAAATGTAATGCAACGTTACTGTTATCCAAGATATTACAGTCTATCTTGCTCACAGGCAACTGTCGATGCATGTACACACACACGTGCATGCACGCACACAAGCTGTCAAAGGCATTATAGAAGTTTACATAGCCCGATTTATTGGACTCACAAGACAAAGCACTGCAAATCACAAGTCACTGACTACAGTTCCAAAGGATGTACACAGGCAAGTCAAATGAGAAATCACAATTCAAGATCAACGATAGACATGGGAATTTGTAGGAGCTACTTCAAAGGTTAGCTGAAGTCCTGCTGCCTGTTCAAATCTTGGCACTTCTATTCAAAATACTGATTTTTGCCAATGCCTTGGGCACTCTGGAATTGTAGTCTTTTACCAGGAACCAACTCTATAGATTTTATAGAATTTATTTAAAAGGAATGGAATGGCGAACAATGTCATCTAGTGCATGATGACTTCTTTCAATTTAAAAGTTACTGAGACATATGAGAAGGCTTGAATTCATGATCTTGAATTTCTCCTGCTTAAATGAATCACCCTAATTAATGCAAATAAGTGCAACATCATGAATCTCTTTCAGAACATTATGAATACAGTAAGTCAGAGATGCACCAAAACATTTGTTTGAACTACCACACAAATTTTCATGTCGTGAATTAATTTTTTAGAATCAAAATGCTATCAAATTCAAGTCTAATAAGAGCAAAGGAAGGCAATCTAATGTTTCTGTTATTTAAGGACATTTCTGAGCACAACACAAGGGAAAAGATGCCAGAAAGATAAGTACCAAAACACCATGAAGATCTGTGCATCATTTATTCATTAACGGCCACTGCTGAAGCTTCATTTTTCTTTCATGTCTCCGAACTTTCTTTTCTCTATTCCCTGTCCATACTAGTGAACTTTCATTTTCAATGAAACAACTCATTACAGTCAAAACCAAAATGATGTCTGAATTATCTTTGCTACAGAAAACTCCAACTAGCTCCTTGTGTACCACCTAACCAGTTCCAGAGATACAGATATGCATCAGAAATCTGGATTCCATTTCACTGTAGAGAAGTATATCAAGATTTTGGAAAATAACTGAAGCAACACAACGTATTACTGTTCTCCAAAAGTAATTACACTGCCAAAACCCCATTTGCTACATAGCAGTGGATGTAAACGTATGTTTTGCCAACTCTCTGTATATACAAACACAAGCTACAATGCTCTGAAAAGCAGTTTGATAGCAATTTAAGCTCATCCAAGAGGTGAAAAGTTTGTAAAACACGTTAAAAAAAACTTGGATCCAATTATCCTAACGTTCCTCCTATAATTTATATCAATCTGCATCTTACAGGATCTCAAGTAACCATGCCTCTAAATCTCTCTTGAATACCAAAAGGAATTTTTTGGGTTTACATAAGAGGTACCAGCCTTTTAACTTTGTGCTTTCCCAATGGGTTCCTGTAGACTTAGTATTCAGCCTAAAGATTTAGGGCTTCAGGTTCTACATTTGAAAAGAACTCACAGCACAAATGACACCTGGAAGTATCTCTGATACTTGCCATTTCACAGCAGAATAATCTCTTAAAAAAATAAATTCAATAAACCGAATAAAAAAAGAGGAAGACTTGTCAGACATTTTAGACATTTCATGTTAAGAATCATGCCTTGCCATCCTTCATAAAGTGAAGTGCCCTCATGAAAGCAGTTCTTTTTTACTTCCTCTCCATTCTACCTGCTTCAGACCCATATTCATCCAGGGGTGATGCTCTTTCTTTCACATTTCCATAGCCACTTTATACATGGCAAACGTCTTCAATATTGGTTCTTCAAACAACACTGGCATCTATCTCAAATAGTTTTTTTCCTTCTGTTGCAATTATTCCACTTAACACAGCAAAACCCAGCAATTGCACCTATCTCAGATAGCACTTTGCTATACTGAATGAACTGTATCAGTCTGTTCTTCTAAGGTAAATCTCCATTCCTTTAAAAGTCTGAGTATAGCTCTTTGTACCTTCTTGACTTTTATATTCACCCTTCTTACCCAAGACTGATAACAATTCTAGTGCCAGTATTTCAGAGGAAGTCTCACCAATGCTTTCTACCATGGCGACAACACTGTCCTATTATACTGAAAATAATTTTTCAGGGTTTCCAAGGGTCTTATTTGCCTTTTCACAACTATATGATACTGGTGATACAATCATCCTGCGTTTCATCCTATGTTTCAACATAGCATCAGAGTTTAAAAAAAACCCAAGTATCAAATTTCAGTCTGAATGGCTTGCCCTATAGAAGGACAGGAAATTAAGTGTAATTAGAAAGGACAAACAAAAGGAAACACAGCTTCTAAATACACACAGCAATTCTCTAGGCAGCAATATGTCAAATATTTATGTTAATGAAGTTATTAAGTAGTCAGAATGTCATTGGTATTATTTATTTTATCTTCAGTGGAAGACATGAAATGGCCATTCAAAACAGGAAAAGCAACACTGTAGGCAATGGCACTGATGAACCAGCAGATGAATAAACAGGTTTCTTACTGTCCTCCAGGCTTATGCAAAAAAATTTTTTAAAACCACATGAAGACAACAGAAGAGAAGCATGTCCTTAAGAAGCACATCAAAGACAATGATGGATAAATCATGGCCCAAATGTATCGAGTAATTAATCAAGTTCGCACAGTAAGAATAAATAACAACTTCTTTGTTCTTTGTTTAATTTTTGTTCTTAAATCACACTTACCTTGGTTGGCAAGTGGCAGCTTATAATATAGAAAATAAAAACATTTCAATATTTTAAATAGATGGATTTAGTATTTTTATTGTCTATCTGTAATCATTGAAAAGGCATGAACCAGTACATGCAGGCTCAATCCAACCGTGTCAGACATTCACTCTGCATTTCATTTAGTCTCACGACATACTGCTCCAAAGTAACAAAGCTTGTCATATCAAAGGAAAAATTGAGAATGCCTTTATAAGAAAAGCAATTTTTTTTAGGTCCAAGCACATTATTCATGATACTTCAAATGTCCTGTAAAATTAAGATATTTAAGTTCAGAATAATCTTTCAACCCCAAAATAATTTTTAGAAAAACTTTGTTATTCACAAGTGATCTTTTCCATCTTCCTGACTTGAAACTTCGTAAATGTTTATTCTCTGCTTTTCCTATGCCAACCATGTTCTGCATTTGCCTCACTCTGTTAAATGGTCTATAGGTACAACTGCAATTGGCAGCTGGAACAAGGTCCACCCACAATCTGAGTGGATGCAAGCCTAGGACACTGACCTATCTTGAGGTACCTATCTATTTAGCCAAAATCTTCAATAAGATTTATTAACTTATGATCTGCAGCTCATTAAAGCAGTAAATCTTTCAAAAAACAGAAGGAAAAAAGTTTGTGTATAATGAGAACATGATACCCACATACTCTACAGATCAAAACACATTTGCCCCTCCCTTTCCGAATGATTTGCAGAGCCTAACTGTTCAAATTTTGATATCAGACTTTATGGAAGTAAAGTAGTATTTGGTTATCCTCATGATTGTTCTTCCAGTATGACATTACGAAGCATACCTCTCTGAATTAGCATCTCTTTTCATTCAAGATGTGTTATCAAGCAACTTCTATTTTTAACTTTCTCTGTTTTTTTCCATATTCATCTCTTCTTACACTAATTCTTGAAGTAAGTACATTGCTTATCACAGAGCAGCAGGGGTTGGAAGGGACCTCTGGAGCTCATCTAGTCCAACCCCCATTGCCAAAGCAGGATTGCAGTAGGCTGCACAGGATTGCATCCAGGTGGGATTTGATCTCCAGAGATGGGGACTCCTCAACCTCTGTGGGCAGCCTGTTCCAGTGCGCTGCCACCCTCACAGTAAAGAAGCTCCTCCTCATATTTAGGTTGAACTTCCAATGATTGAGTTAGTGTCTCTTGTCCTGTCACTGGGCACCACTGAAAACAGATTGGCCCCACCTTTCTGACACCCACACCTGAAGTATTTACAAGCATTGATAAGATCCCCCCTCAGCCTCCTCTAAGCTAAAAAGTCCCAAGTCCCACAGCCTCTCTTCATTAGAGAGATATTCTAGTCCCCAATCATCTTCGTAGCCTATTGTCCTTCTTGAACCGGGCAGCCCAGCACTGTACACAATATTGCAGAAAAGGCCTCACCAGTACACTGCAGAGGGGGATGATAACATCCCTCAACCTGCTGGTCACCATTAAGTTCTTGATACACCCCAGGATGTCCAGATCTTGCTGGATGGCAGCACAGCCTTCTGGCATGTCAGCCACTCCTCCCACTTTTGTATCATCAGCAAACTTGCTGAGGGTATGCTCTATCCCTTCATCCAAGTTGTTGATGAATATATTGAACAGGCCGTATCCACGACTGACCTCTGAGGAACACCACTCGTCACAAGCCTCCAACTAGATTCTGTGCCATTGATCACAGTGCTCTGGGCTCTGTCTTTCAGCCAATTTTCAATCCACCCCACTGTCCATTCATCTAACCCATACTTCCTGAGCTTGTCTATGAGGATGCTGTGGGAGACAGTGTCAAAAACCTTGCTGAAGTCAAGTTAGACAACCATCCACTCTTCTCCCTTCATCTACCTATCCAGTCATGCCCTTGTAGAAGTCTATCAGGTTAGTCATACATGACTTCCCTTTGGTGAATCCATGCTGACTGCTTCTAATAACCTTATTTTCCTCCACATTTTGAGATGAACCCCCCGAATGAGTTTCTCCAACATCTTTCCAGGGACGGAGGTGAGGCTAACTGGCCTGTAGTTTCCTGGGTCATCCTTCTTGCCCTTTTTGAAGGGTGGAGTGACATTGTCTTTCCTTCAATCTTCAGGCACCTTGTCTGCTCTCCTGGACCTTTCAAAGATGATAGAGAGTGGCTTAGCAATGACTTCTGCCATCTCTCTCAACATTCACGGGTGCATCCCATCAGGACCCATGGACTTGTGTATATCCAGTTTATTTAACTGTTCTCTAACTGGGTCTTCCTCAACCAAGGGAATGTCTTCCTTCCTTCAGACTTTCTCTGTTAAAGCCTGAGGCTCCTGACGGTTGGCTTAAGCAGTAACAACTGAAGCAAAGAAGGCATTCAGTAACTCCACCCTCTGTGCATCCTCTGTCACCATGACACCTGCCTCATTCAACAGTGGGCTCAAATTTTCCCTTGTTTTTCTTTGCTGTCCCCCAGCACAGGCTAGCTGACTTTCCCAGTCTCAAAAAGCCCCAAAAAGAGCTCTTTGCTGGCTTTTTTTTGCTGCAAATCCCTTCCCAGTGCAGACATACTTGCACTGGAGCTGGTCTCCTCAGCAAGTGAGTTTTACTCCTCTGCCTACTGAACAACTTTAATTTCTTCCACTAGCATGCCTCATAATAATCTTGTAAATTAAGACTATGCCAAATAACCACTGCTTTTCCCATATAAGATGACCTTTTTATTCAGCAAAGTAATAAAAGGCATCTTTCTTGTCATTTCAACATAAATCAAAGTGAGTTTTACTACACCATTGCCAAAGAGATTCTTAAAACTCGTGTATGATTGCAGATGAAGTCTCAGTCTTCTAAAATCAAACCCTATTGTTAGTAAAATATGACACCTGGAAAGCTCAATTAAGTTCTTAAATTATAAATTCTTTTGCTGCTTATGAAATTATATAAATGGAAAAATACCCATACTTTTAATAATCTTGAAAATGGCAAAAAGTGCAAAAGAGCTGAATGCTTCAAAAGGCGTGAAAAAGAAAAGAGGGGAAGATGGTAGTTACAGATTCATGCAAAGAAGCAAGGTGAAAGGCAGTTTTGTCAAATTCTTCCACAGGATATGCCCATGCTGCATGACAATAATTTACTCAATGCAGTAACTTCAGAGGAACTGTTCAAAGATACTAATCTAAATACAGTAACATACTCGGTATATCAAGACTGCACAGTAGCTGAAGTACTTCCATGATAAAGCACACTTCCTCTAGGAGAATAGATTCCTAGATACTGAAACCAATGTATTTGCATGGCAGGCACACAAAGTTACTTTAAGCTCTTGATATATTCCAGAAAAATTGCTTATTTATAAAGTTTGCTAATTTACAGGATCATAATTCAGAAACAGTTTGCCATAGCAAGAAGAAGTGTGGTGTGCTTCGTTACTGTTACCAGATTAATTCTGCTCCAGTGTGAGCCCGTTCTGTTCCCAACACGTTTCAAGTTATAGTTTATCCATCACAATGATATCAGAAAGTCTCCCAAGATTTCAATATGAAATACGCTTAACATCTAGCTTGTGTGCATATTCTGAGTCATATATAAAGAACAGGCACTTTCCTTTGCCTAAGCTTTCACCAGCTGATTAAATTATACAGCTTCTGAGGCAAGCAACACGAGTGACTTCTCCTGAGTGGCATCTCACTTGAGAACTTAAATTGTAAATGTAAAAACCTGAAGTCCTTTGGCTTTGGAAAAAATGCAAAAGGTATTATCCACCATTTTTTTACTAGCTGACTTTGTACCAAACACTAAATGTATACACCTTCTTCCTGAGTTTTAATATAGGTACTTGCTTTGGGCTATAAAACATAACCAGCCTTTTCCTCAGTGCTGCTGCATAACTTACAGGAAGTATATGCTGTGCAAATGTATGCTGCAAATGTAACGTTGCAAGGAAGCTCCTGCTCCATTTCCAATACACTAGTATTAGTGCACATAGAAAGGCAGCAAAGCTTAAAACACCTTCACAATGTAACGCATCTGTCTGGCAGAGAAGTTTTAATAATGCAATAAAGGCCTAAGAAAAATGAAATACTTACAGATCTGAGCTAACATTTTCTAGGCAAGGTTTTGTTTGCTGCTGAACACTTACTGGTGCACTTACTTAGTGCTCTCTCTTATTGGAAGAAAAAAGAAGACCATCAAAAATTAAATTCTACCTCTGTGTCAAGAAATCCAGTTGTACTCAGTGGTCTTTTTTCTTCCAGCACTACTGTAGCAGAATTTATAGCCCAATCTTTTACTAAATCTTTCTGGTTCTCGTTGATAACAGGCCTATTATAATCCTGGCTGTCATCCACTCCAAATACCTGAAAACGAAACAAACCATTACATACATTAACCCAATACCATCCTGATACAATATTCAATGTTAATGGATGGATGGTGGCATGCTGGAGAGTGAGTTTAAATAGGTTTTGTTGTATTATGCTTATCTGTCATCTTAGTGAAATCTACAAATTAAATAGAACAAATATCTACAGCAATTAAAAAAAAATTAGCAGAAGTCTCATGCCAACACTGTGAAAATTCAAGGAACTGCTAGTTGGAATGGGCAGATATGAAAAAATGACACTTTGATGAAAGAAACAAAAGGCAAAGGCAAAAATCATTACAAAATCCATTTTACGGTCCATTTCCCCATTAAGGAAAAAACAGTAACTGGAACCACCAATGTTATAAATTTTTGCTGTTATCTAGTAAAACAAAAGATACAAATGCTTAGGTGAGCTGCTAATCCGCTTACTGAATTCTATCTCTAATGCAAACAAATTTTCAGTTTTCCATTTGTTAGGGACTTAGTAATGTTGCAAGTCCACCAGGTCTCACAAACCATGTAGACTCATGGCATTCAAGATGTGACTTGCCATACACTGTTTCCTACTGATGCTTATATTAATCCCTTCTGCATATGACAGAATGATTTCTACATGGTATTTTAAAACTATTGCTTGAAGAAAAATACTAGGAAAATGTTATTACCAAGGCAATTTAGTAATAAGGACTTCAGCAGGAGAGCCAGCATATTGTCTGTCAGATTTCTCAGGAGTCATAGATACTAAGGAATATAAATTGCTTTCAGAATTGATGCATACTTCAAAGATATTTTAGGTCATAGCTTGCAAAAATATAATTTATAAAATTAATAAATCTCTGCCTAAGAAATAAATTCACTGCTTTACTACTTGGACCTTAAATAACCCCAACAAAAAACCAAACCACAACATAAGAAT
>VZTU01010765.1:302-11978 GCA_013400835.1 Zapornia atra | reverse complement strand
CGGGGGGAAGGTGCTACCAAGAACCCCCTTTCCCCAGTCTCTGTCTCCCCCCAGTGCCACAACGAGAGGGAAAAAGGGCGCAGAAACCCTGACTGAAGTCTGCTAAGGAGGGAGTGGTGGGGGGAAAGTGTTTTAAGATCTGGCCACGCTCCTGACTCCGGTTTCACTGTTTTTTTTAGTGTAGTGTAATAAATTAGAGTTTTCTTTCCTTCACTCTGTGTTGAGTCTGTTTTGCCCATGTCGTTGATGACAGGATGATCTCTCCCTGTCCTTACCTTGACTCCGAAGCCTCTCAATATATATTTTCTCCACTGTCCAACTACGAAGGGGAGTGATAGACCGACTTTGGTGGGCATCTGGCCTCCAGCCAGGGCTAAACCACCACAATAATAATGCAAATCAATTCGTGACAGGAGAAGGAAATGTACAACACATTTCCATATCACTAATACTGTCAGCATTTACTCAGTCTCTATATATCAAAAAACCACAGAGGATTTGAAAGAAATAGCAATAATAGCAATTTACTAAAAATTAAAATGAGTTAAAAATCCTAGAATATGTGTTTCACAGAAAATTACAATAATCAAGATGGAGTTTGTGTAAATGGTTTTGTGTCATTTGTGAAAAGCACCGCTGGATCCTGTGTAAGCATGAATTTTGTGGAGACAATTCTGACCAGCAGATTGACTAAGGAGCGAAAGGCAGTTACAGTGGTAACTGATGAAGATTGCAACTGTATGCAAATTATAACCACACTCGCTACAATGGGAACTCTGACAACTCTTTCCATTCAGAAATATCATAACATTAAATTCAATTAAGTAAAAACAAACAGAAAGCCCCCTAGGGCATACCCATTTTCCTTCTGTGATAGCTTCATGTTTTGATGTTGGTCCTAACATGTACATGTATGTGTTTAATTTTAAAATAGAAACAACTTTGAAATCTTGTGATGACTGCTTCTTTGTCTCTGCCTAATAACACAGCTGGAGATTTCTCCTAAGCTCTAGAAAATCTGATGGGTTTATTTAATTTTTTAAATTTATTTTTTTATTCTCTAAGATGTTTGTTTGATTCTAAGAGACATGACACACCAATTCTAAAGACAAGTAACCTGTCCAAAGCTGGCTACAACGCAGTGATATTTACTTCCTCTGACAATGTAGTAAAGATTTATAAATAAAATTCAAATAACAACACAGAAGAAACAATTACTGTTCCTGAAATACTAAGTAATTACATCAGTTTCTACCATGACTGATCTAGGCATAGAAGATGAACCAGAACAATCTTTGGGGGGCTGCTCATGTGTATAGGACTTGCATCTCTTCTTCACTTTTACAACTATTTGCTTGCTTTTTTTATGAAGTACTTTATTTCTTTGTCCTAAAAATCAAATCTATTTTATCTTAATCTTGCAAATTTGCAAACAATTCAACAAATGGCTCTTTTCATATTCTGTGGGGATATATATATATATATATATATTTACTATTCCAGATCTTGATATCTTGTCTAATTTTTATTTCATTAGCTCAGCAAATGCTGTTGAAAGTTGTGTAAGACACAAGCCTCCATGTTTTTGGAATCTTTCATTTTAGGTAAGTGACAGACATTCACTCCAAGACAGTCATCACTGAAGATAAATTACTATACCCACTTCTTTCATGGGGAAAAAGATCTCACTTAAAAGCTTTTCTCTGTTACTTAAAAAATGTCTTCCTCTTTCTTTCTGCTTATGTTTTTCTCACATTCTCTTTTCAAAAGCCAGGCATTAAAATCATCAAGAAGAAAGGCTATCTTGTTTGTCATTCTACTCCTTTTCTGTTCTAGAAATAATACTTTCTTCTTAGGGACTGAAAGAGTAGCAGACGAAAAAAATGATCCTTGGCAATCCAAATGAAATTTACATGTGGGATAAGCAGGACAGCATCCTTTTTGGATTTTTAAATCATATCACATAAGTTACTATTGTCCCTCAGTCTATTTCCTAGAATTTTTAGTAAAAGGCTATATTAAGCAAAAATTGCACTTTTGAAGGAAAGAACATAGCTCAACATTAAGGTTCTTCCCGCCTTTTTTATAGATTATGTAGAATTATTTTTCTGAGAATTATACCTTTGATTTCCTGAATACCTCTCCTGAATTCGTAACTCATAGAAGCATTATTCATCATGCCTTGATTTTTGACAAGTTAATGCACTCTGGCATTAGTGGTTTGCTCTTACATGCCTTTCCAAAGAAAAGATTAGTCTGCTTACAGGAGAAAAGCTAAGGTTTAGGCTTCTGAAGTGAATGAGTCACACTGAAAGTAATCCTTGGATATTTTGGCCATTCTCACTCTTTCTTCCAGTAAAAGGGAGAAAAATACCCAAACCAAGAGTATTTGATCCCATAGGAAATTCTTCAGGTAAACGAGACATAGAACTTGGCACTATTCTAAAGTAAATTGTTACTGACAAGTCTGCATTATTCATGCAAGTATTTCAGAAAGTTACCCCTGGTATTTGTAGTGCATTTCCACTCAAATTCTAGCAAATGCAACTCTTGAATTTCAGTTACTCTTTTATAGCCCAGCAGACAATCTCAGGCGATACTGAATTGAGCAGGCACTGTAGCTGCTCAGAAAAAGGACGGACTTGCCAACAAAGAAAGAGAGGTTATATCAGAATTACTGACAAAATGTATACCAATAATGCTCTTCGATAAAGCAGCACAGCAGTCAACAGGCTGACAAAAGTCCTCATCTTATTCCTCACTTAACTACCTTCAGCAAAGTAACAGAACTCTTAGCATTAGCAATTTAAAATAGGAGGGAAGCAAAGCTGAGCTCAGCTGGAGGAAGAAATTTTGGCTTGCATCTGGTTTTGATTTTCTTTGCTGGCTGTTTTTCTGCACTTCATAAAAATAGTATCATACTTCTTTCATCTTACCAAATCAAATAAGAAGTGTGCCACAGGGTTCTTTGAACTGAGTGTAATATATACTGTTTGTAATTCTTCAGTACAGGTACTAAGGAAAAAGATAAAGAAGACCTCAAAGAAAAAAAATCTCTGCTTTACTTCCTAGGGAATCTTTAATTTCTAGTGGTGACACTTTTTACGTTAGCAGTAAGAGGTATTTATGATATCCAAAAGCATTTTGTGCAGCACTAAGAACAGCAACAAGTATTTTGCTCCCATCCCTCATGCTTACATTCACCTCCTGTTCCTGAATCTCTCCTGTAACAGATTTGTTTCAAAGAAAACTCTCATATCCTCAAGGGTTATTATAAGAATGTTAATACTGTGATCTTTAAAGTACATAAATGGTCTATTCCCAAATATTATTTTTTTCTGGTTTCCAAATAAATCCTGTTTCACAGCTACACTTAGCAAAAACAGGACTTAAAATTTTTCTGATGCAATAATTGAAGATTTGTAACTTAAAAATTAAATGTAGCTATTTACAGTTGATAAGTCAAAGTAGTGTTATTCTTTAATATTCACTTGCTGTCTTTGGAATGCTTTTATTTCTCAGAAGTTCTTTGAATACTGACTCAAAGAAGTCAGAAGTCTCCTTTTCAGAATCCATAAGAGGTGGAATCATTACTTTTATGATTTTTTAAGGGCAATTATCTTTAAACTCCTTCACCCAAATGCTCCATAAACACCTTTTATAAAATAAACCCATCTGTAATAGATTTTAATTTCCCCACTATACCAGTGTTTTTCTACAAAATCACAAAATTCAATTTAAATGTATCAATGTAGTTGTTCATCTCTGAAAAACTTTTATACCTATAAAATCAATCCTTAGATAATTCTGTAACAAGTAAGCAATGGATTTCCTATTAAATTGGCTAAAACATTGCCTCGATTTGGTTGCCAGCATTCTACCACAACAGATTGTTTAGGAAAATGCAGCAGTAAAAAGATTCCATCAAGAGTCTGTTGAGTTAAATGATTAAACTTAGTTTCTCCTACTCCTACTTCCTGCTAAATCCAAAGAAAGAGTCATCTGCAGTTATTTAACTGCAATTTTGCAGTATTTAATTGTAAATATGATTTGGATTGTTATTTACATTGTTACCGAGAAGCAGAAGTTACTTGGTCATCATAAGATTCCTAAGCCTAATGAAGTGTATGTTATATTCAAACCATGAAAACGACATTTTGGGGAAATGAAAGCTTTGCTTTCTTACTCACCTACAATCTCTTTCTATATCATTTACATGGAAACAATTTACGTAATGAAAACTACAAAGACCATAGGGCTTGAAGAATGGGTCAGTATTCGTCAGGGACATAATAAATTCAAATCTAACAACTGTCATAAAAATACCCATTGAATTCTAATGCCTAGTATTCTTACAGTCCTTAAATCTTTTGAAAACACATTAAGACTAACATGAACAGCAGTATCAAACAGAAATAACTTTTAGCCAAAAACCTGCTATTACTTTTATGACATTCCATATTTCATCATGATAAGCTACCTTAAAAACTTGTATTAATGCAGCAGCTTTAGTAAGCAGAACTGAAGTGGCAGACTTCAGATGTGTGGTTGCCCACACATCACATACCACTTCAACATCAGTATACATTTTATGTTTCTCACCTTGTCAATCATTTTACGGGCTTCCATTTCTTCAGAATTGGGATTTTCCAACTCGATAGTGTAAGTACCTTTGTCACTCTGGTCATCTTCATTGTCCTTTTCAGTAGCAGCAGAAATATGTTGGCTTTTCAACCTTTTGTCCATCTCCTGGTTCTGACTAGGCCTATGGCCAAGGCTTCCTGAACTCCTTAACAATGCAGTTTGTAAGACAGGTAATGTAGCAGAGGGTTCTTCTGATTTTTGTTTTAGAAGTTTTGCATGAACACCATGTACTGCTCTGTGATGCAATGAGCTCGCTTGCACAGATGAAGGGACTGCTTTCTCTCCTGATGTAGATTTCACTCTTTCAGCTCGCGCGGGAGGTGTTGGAGATGGAGAATCTGGACACAGAGCTCCTACATTCTGAGAAAAAGAGTAAGAACGTCTCTTTCGAGGATGATCTTCATCAAAAAACTCAATCATAAAGGCAGTCTGACTCAAACTGGCTTGCTCTTGCTGCTTTTCGGTGGAATGGACTTTCTGGTGTGACTTTTTCAGCTCTGTATGATGGTGCCGTAAGTGTTCTTCGAGTGCTGCCCTCTTACTGTAATGCCGGTGTGCACCAGCATTTTCTGAATCACTTTGTGTACCATCATCATGCTTATTCCCTACAAGTAAAGCAAAAAAAATATATAGCAAAATTAAACAAACAAACAAAAAACCCATCTCAACACATATGAAACAAACTGGCAGACTAAGAAAGGAAGAATTATGAATTGGTTTTCTGTTTAGACTCCAAGAGCTTTCAGTATCTGGCTCCGCAAATTTTGTACAGCTCCTGGTAATGCATTCAACTCTGTATGAGTCCAAAAATGAAACACTTTGTAAGGTGATCACTATCAGCAGTGTATTTGAATTACCCTTTTCACTAATATTCTCACCTGTGAATACTTCTCCGTGACTTACAAAAGGCAGTATTTTACCATCTGTACTAAAGTATGTTTCCCAATCAAATTAATTATATTTGTTACAAATGACTACTGAAACATTCTAGGCAGGGTCAAAAAGGAAATAAAAAAACAACCCTGAAGTAATCCTTCTGGTAGCTGAAAATACCCATCAAGAGCCTCAGCTCATATTGTTGGATTCCTCACAGACGTACAACAGTTTATATGACAAATGTCTACTGAAAATTGGAATGAATTCTTTGGTACTCATTTGAAAAAATACAATGAGTTTTTCCATCATTCACTCCTTCAGCATCTGATGTATGCATGTAAAATGATTATTACTTATTCATTCCACAAACTGCTTTGAGATTATCTATTTAATAAATCATGTATGCACCTATAAAATACACTTCATAATGACACCTGAAAACGCATGGAAGGCTGGATACCCATGCACATTAAGTCACATCTAACACAGAGCAACTTCATGTACAATGAAAATGTCTACACTTTTAAGTTCTATCTCATTTCTTGGGAAGGAACAGCTTGACTGCCTTTGATCTCTTTTGGATCAAATCTTATTCATGTCTACACAAAATGTACACCTTTTTTTATTGTTCTCAAGAGGACAGCTTTAAGGGTTTCTCACATAATCAGGATATGCAGCTACTATTCAGCTAAACAGTAATTGTATACTGGGGAACCATACTTAGCATGCTAACAGCACTGAACACCCAGCTGAAGACCCAGCTTACAGTCATGTTTGTTACTTATTTGTATAGTACCTAAGAAAATGATATGATGGTTCATATACATCCGAATAGTAAGAATAAATATGAACACTACAGTGAAAGGTGTGTAACAATTTCAGCAGTGTGACCTCAGTACAGCATATTGTAAGAAAGAGCTAAGGAGAAAAAATAATTATGATTCAGAAAAATAATAAAACCAAACTTTCAAAGCAGCTGGGGATATTCTCTACCATTATGGTTTGAAAAAATACAAATAAGTGAGAATACAAACAGATCATATTCAGATATTTATTGCAGACATATGCATCCAATAACTTACATCTCAGATAAAAAAAAATCAAACCTTGAGGAGTTTGTGCCATGAAAAGGCTAAGGCACTGTAAACAAAGCCTTTCCTATTAATCAAAGTGACATGGCTAATACTTTAAAGAATGTTCATGAATATAATACAGTATCATGAAGACCAAAGAATGTTTGGTGATATACTCTACAAGAAAAAAATATATTATCATCTTAATGCTAGCACATTGATATAATTCTTTTTTCAAAATTTTAATTTTTAGCTTAATTTGGAAGAGTCAGACATAAAAAGCAGTAAGACAAATCACATTGTATCCGGTCCCAGCTGGTTTAATTGCTAGACAGGATAATGTTACGGAATCAAGAAAAATGGGATTTGCAGAGTTAATCTGCTGGAATTAAAAACAGAAATAGGAGACTTGAAAAAGTTCCAAAGAAGTTTTCATTCTGCAAGTTTGAATGTCACAGGAATCTTTTATCTGACCATCAAAACTACTTTCTTTTCTATGGTGCTATATAGCATCCAAAGAAAGCACACTTTTCACACTTACATATGACCAAATGTTATTTGCAGTGTCGCTGTCTGTAATAAATGAACACGTATCATCACCTGGAACTCCATTCAACAGCAGCATTCTTACAAACACAATATTCTGCAAGCTTAGTATAAAAATCGAAGCTCTTGTTCTATTTCAGAGTCAAACCCAATGCCACCATACATGATCGATTTAAGCAGAATAACTGTAGATTGCATTCTTTACCATGAATGATTTTCTCAGAGCACATGAATATTCACAGAACATATGCTATTGGAAGAGCTGCTAAAAGTGTAATTTGAACTTCAGAGCTTCGATTCTAAAAAGCACTTTAGCTTTAAGTCATGCATGGAAAAAGTGAAACATAAAATTTAATTAAGGTGGTTTTTTTCCTTTTCCCTTTCAAGATTAATGTTTTAAATACTTAATGTTTACAGCTGCACTAGAATATGTCCTATTAGTATACCTATGGTAAGAAGATTTAGGATTTGGGTTTCTACCCTAGGATTTGGGTTTGTACCCTCCTTTAAAGACTTAATACTGTGATAAAATTTCCCATCTCAGATCCTTGAATTTGTGACTTCAACTGAACTCCGCAAGGGCTCAGGGATCCACTCACTGGATGCTGGTGAGGAATCGTTGGTTTCAGAAATAAGCATAGCTGGAATTATTCACGTTACCTTTCAGCCTCTTCAAGTACACTGGAACATCACTCTTAATACTTTTGGAATCCTCCTCTGTTGGCTCCCATATCATTCTAGGAGGATTGTTCTGTGCTAGCCAATCTGCTACTTTGCTCTCTGCGGCCATCATCACCGTTTGAAGCCCAGGCAGGTCCTGACCATTGGAGGAAGAAGGCTTTTTTGACTTGTGACGCTGTTCCGATGTGAATTTTGTGACATGATCTTTGATTGTTACTTTTCCTGGAGTGGTATCATCAAATTCAATGGTAAAGGAAGCATGCCCTGCCCCTGCTGCATGGGCGCTTTGGGTGTCTTTTGTTGGAATTTCATGAATAGTGCTCTCTGCTACCTGTGAAGGTTGCTGGAATTCTTTTGTAGGGATTTCAAAATAACTTGGCTCCCTACAGAAAGGATAAAGTTCTTCACTTGCAGCTGCAGATTGTTCCTCAGCTTGCTTGGTATCTGTGCCGCATCCTATTAAGAAAAATAAAAAATAGATTTCACGATACTTGGGGACTTCAGGTTCTTCAAGAAGTTTCTGAACTCCTGTAAAGGCCACTTGAGTAATTTCTGGAATAAACAGTAAGATTGCAGAGAAGGTTGAGCAACGTAGTTCTGGAAAAATAATTCCAGAATTACATATAAAATGCATTACTGAAAGGACTGCACGAGCTTTGGCTGTAAGGACTGTGAAGTGGCAAAAAGCTCACTTAAAATTTGTCAAAGGAAATTTGCAATCCAAAACATTTTCAGATGATGCAAATGTCAGATGAGTTATTAGTACACGGAAAACAGGTAAATCACATTAGCGAAACAGTTGAGATGATCATTACCGCAATTCCAATCTACTGGAAAAATACCAAATCAAGGTGACCCCAAAACCATATATATAATATAATTTTCTTTGGTAAAATTCTATGGAAAAACATTTCACATATAAATGCCAAGAAAAACATGAATTCTTTCTTGAAAAGTTTAACACTGAAAAGCATTGAACATGTTTTGGAATTCAAACACTAGGTTTCTACAGAAAGTAAGACCAAATAATTGACCTCCATTCTACTGTCATCTGCTCTTATTTTACTTGTTTCCATAACCTGTAGAAACAGCAAAAGCAACGATATCTGGAGCATGCAGAACGCTACCAAACCATACTCTAATTGGGTAAAGAAAGCAGAGTGTGGAAAAAGCACTGGTTAGTAATTGAAAGTCCAACTGTATAGCCTGAATGAAGGTTAAAGTTTCTTGCAGTTTTTCTGCAGCAAAGATACCAATGTGCCTCTTAGAAACCAAACCTTCTGGTTGCATTTCACAAACTGGTAAGCTAGCCAAAATATCTGGTATAGAGAAGTGCTGTAAGTAACAGATGCTTGAGATGTTAGCAGCAATGGCAAGCTGCATTCCAGCAAATGAACTCTGAATAGTTCCTATGTGATTTATCATGAATCACGTTAAGATGTTTAAGAAATCATTTTAGGTTGCCAAGTAATGAAATAAGAATGTAATTAAAAGATTTATGGTGCTAAAAATAGCCACACATTATCAGCTGAGACAGTTAACATTTGTACATAAAACTATTACGCAATGAGGTAGCAATAGGAACCTTCATACTGGAGTCAGGAGTTTAAGGGGTAAAGGATGCAGGATGGCACAATGCGCCTATGCTGTTATTCACAAACACATGCTTCTCGTGGAGTTTTAGGAAAACGTTGAAAATTTAAAAAGAAAGAAAAAAGGATGGTAATTTGACAAAGGGAAATATAATTAAGGGACAACAGGAGCTGGAAAAGTTAAAAAAATAAAGCGATAACAAAAATAGTACACATTATTTATTATTGCCATGCTTGGATACCAACAGGATAAAATAACTCTGATGCAGGCAACAACTGTTTTATCTAAAAGTAGATGTTTCAAACACAAAAGAGGTTTAGAACTCCGACACTCTCCGTATTGTGCTGTTGCATTCCCAGAATACCCTAGCTAATGCTTTACACTGCACTATCAGCTACCTCATTTCAGCGGGCACTACTGCAGCAACTCGCTACTGAATGCTTTTTCAGTCCCCTTCCTCAAAACACTTATGCCAGCAGACAAACCATGTAGAATACATCTATTTTACTGATGCAAAGGTCACTAAACCAGCTTCAAAGTTTAGACAGAAAATGTACAGAAACAAAGTACAGGACTTTAGGTAAACTGTTGTCCTTCTCTGTCTGTTTCAAGCTGGAACGGATCAAGGTCTAGTAGGATGGAATCGACAGCCAGGATCCTTACAGTATGCACCACTGTCACTGTTCTGAACAGGAGAGTAATCCACCAGGGAGCCTGTTCATATGGAGCTCCATTTCTTCCCTGGGGCTCTAATCAGAAGAGCTTCAAGCCTACAATTCCATGCAATTCCTGCAACCACTAATTAAGCAAGATACTGTATTCAATGCTCCTTTGAATGATAACTGGCTAATGCAGTATGTGTCGGGAATTATTTCTACTTTTGGGCCAGGCAAGACCAGTCTACTGGCCAGAAAATAAACAGTAGTTTTCAGCAAATATGAAATAATTGGTTCATCACAATCTTTTGAAAGCTGTAAGCCAAACTGCATGAGATGTATGGTAGGCTTAGGATCTATAGCACTGGCTTGTCAGCACTCATGGACAGCTTCATAAAAAAAAGCTTACCGTGTGGAACTTACCTGCACCATATCTAAGATTTCAAATCAACTTTTAATACTATAATAATATGCACAGTATGCAATTCTAATATTTTTGATTCAACAGATTCTATACTTTTGCTGAAATCCAAATTATGACAGAATGAACTTAATCAAAAGTGAGAATCTGAACTACAAATAAATTGTAAACACCTCTAAACTAGAAAAAAATCTTAGAAATTACGTAACAAAAAAATATTTGAAATACACATTTAATATTAATTAGTTAAAAATCCAATTTTCATCCTGAAGTCCTTGCATTTTTAGAAGAGTTCAAGGTATCAGAATGAATTAGAATAAGGAATTGAAAACAATGAGAAAGAAATTAACATAGATCCTGATCTGAGCCACTCTTCCAAATGTTTCTCACAAATGCTCAATGCAAGTCCTTACAGCTTTCTAAAGATTACAAAGAGTGATCCATAGAACAGCCTTACCTTTGAGATCCTGTTACAAAAATAATTTGCAGAAATGGAGGATATTATACACTGAGCTAGATACAGGCAGCTTTAAGAGAAAAGCCTCAAGCAAATACTAAAGACAGTGATCACCACAGCTCTACAACTTTTAAACAGAACAAGCATAGTGTCTGTAGAGCAAAAAGGGCAATTGTGTGGAACAAAGTGTATTTTGGGAAAAGGAGGGGACAGACTTGTTATGAACTGCAGTCTCCTTAGGAACTATCGAGATTTCTGAACTGGCAAGAGTGAAAGGAAAGGGGCAGAAAAAGAACCAGGGTATCTGTAAAGACACAGCTCTCATTCTACACAGGTCTAGTGCTAGGAAAGACAACTGTGCAACAGTTTCTGCAAGGCAAGTAAGGAAGCAATAACAGTAGCTGCTACACAGGTGTAGGGAGACTATCAATGACATAAGGAGTCTAGGAAACGCTGGGCAGGAAACTATGTGATATTTGGGAAATCACAGGCTTAACCAAATGGAGATTCAGAGAGATCCTTTACTAGAATACTCTCAAGAGACGATCGTCAGAAAAGCAACATAAGCTTTGTGTGGAATTGATGACACTTTCTTTTTTTAAAGTTTTATTTCATGAGGCTCACACACAAAAATAGTCAGAATCGTTAAAATTTACTCGCCAACCTGGACAATAAATGTCACAGGTGTTCAGCAATATTCAACACAATCTAGCAGATATGCAAGATATT
>VZTU01010764.1:0-130773 GCA_013400835.1 Zapornia atra | reverse complement strand
CTCCTGGAGAGTGTCCAGAGAAGGGCTATGAAGATGATTAAGGGCCTGGAACATCTCCCCTATGAGGAAAGGCTGAGTGAACTGGGACTGTTCAGTCTAGAGAAAAGAAGACTAAGGGGGGACCTAATTGGTATTTATAATTATCTTAATCATGGGATGCAGGGCGAATTGGCCAGCCCCTTTTCAGTGGTCTATGGGGACAGGACAAGGGGCAATGGCTGCAAATTGGAGCACAGGAAGTTCTGCACCAACATGTGGAAGAACTTTTACACAGTGAGGGTGACAGAGCCCTGGGACAGGCTGCTCAGGGAGGTGGTGGAGTCTCCTTCTCTGGAGATACTCAAGACTCATCTGGAGACCTATCTGTGTAATATGAGATAGGGAGCTGCTTTGGCAGGGGGGTTGGACCCGATGATCTCTGGAGGTCCCTTCCAACCCCTACAATTCTGTGATTCTGTGATTCTCTGATTCTATCTGGGGTATTTTCAAAGCTCCTCCAGACTGTTTTACTTTCCTCTAGTTCCTTTTTATTTTTTCCTATATGCACACTGTGAGAACAGTCCACAATGAGTTACCTTGGTCTCTATTTCTGTGATCATCTTTAAGTGAACAATACATTCCTCAGTCCGTAGGTAAGTTAAAGCTCCATGTGTTGTCTTCTACACAGGATGGTATAACAGTCTCCTGTAAGGATGGAAGGCAGTCTTACATTTACTACATTACCCTGTTTCTCCAAGCTATAAAATAAATAAGCCAGCAATAAATAATAGAAAATATAACACTAAAGACCAGATAAAGAATTAAATAAGCAGATGACTAGGCATTTTAGGCAATGATAAATGTTGTGCAATTATATATTAGATATGATGGTTTGAGTCACTGTGTAGTAGGATAAGAAAAACAGCAAAATTAGTTTTCAGTATGTGTAATTCATAAAATTGTAGTCATTCTTTTAAAAATACTTATTATGAAGGGAAAAAAAGGAAGAAGGTTTATTCATGCACATTTTCTGTTTCTGAATTTAAATTAGACCAGAAAATATTTTCTTCTGAAAAACAATTGGTGGAATTCTGAAAATAGACAACCATGGCAGTTTAGTTTTTGTCATTCCGACATTATCAGAATTTAACTTATTTCTTCACTTTAAAGCAATTAATCAATGTTGTATTTAAAAGCACAAACAAACCCAAGAAAAAAAAAAGAACAGCTAAACCAAAACAAAATACTCTGTTACAGAATAAAAAGAAAAAATGAAGTTATTTACATTCATGCAAAATGAATTTTTAGGCAAGGTTTCATTCTGCTAATAATAGTCAGCATAGCTTCCTTCTGTTTTTTCAGTTGAGTCACTGAGAGAGACATCATTTGCTCAGTTCCAGTTACACATCAATTATGCAGTTATGCATTCTGCCTCTGATCCATGGAAACTGCTTATCCTTAGACATTGATTTCAGGTTTTGCCTTCTTCTTATGTTGCAAAAGTTCATGTTTTTAGCTGAAAAGATTCAGACCCTGGTCACAGCCAACATGGGGGGAAAAGTCATGAATAGCATGATGAAGCAACTCTGGTTATATATTGAAGTAAATAATTTACAGTGCTTAATTCATTCATAAATGCAGCCTCCACCACCTCCTACTTGGAATATTCTCCCCTGTATGCACTAGAGTAGTTCTTGCCACTGTGGGGGACTAGCAACACCATAAATAAATAAATACCCAGCAATGCTCATGTAGAGGATGCTTAAGAGTTATTAACTGCAGGTCTTGGATGAATAAAGTGCAGTTACATAATAAGAAGGCATCAAAAACCATTAAAACCATAAAGTGGAAACATAGCATAATCTGGCAGAATGAACACACTAAAACCAAGCCTACATTCTGCTCCTGCCAGGTATCCCTTTGGGTCATCAGGCATTTTACCTTTATTTTTGCAGTCCCTTGGAATGCAATGTGGGCTGTAAGACTTGTACTTCTCCCTCTTCAATCACTGCTTTTAGGACTCTAATTTCAGCAGATTTTGAGCATTCACACATATAAACTCTTACTGAATCAAAGAGCTCTTCATGCTCTCATTAACAGGTAAGCCTTCTTGTGACGGAAAGACACTGGACCACAGGTTTTTTAAAATAGAATTAATAGTAATTTATTTAAANCCACAAAATACTCTGCTGCCAACACTTGCAGGAGAGCCACAAACCCCAGGGTTACACTCCCCGTAGGCAATTCCACAAAGTCACTCAGAACGACACACTTAAAACCTATCAACTAGTCACTTACCCCGTCTCTCAGGTAAGGGTCCCAATACGTACCTCAGCCAGCAGCCCGGCTAAGGGGGAAGGGTCTCCTCCCAGAGTTGGAGGTACGGCTCTCCCAAATATGAGCTCGAATGCCAGGGTTTTTATGTGGTTAATTTTGCTGATGTGTGTGACAGGATGCAGGGCTGGGCCTGACATCTTCGGCCCTATCTCTTGCATATCCCCATTGTCTTGGAAACTAAATGGGGACTCTTAGGGCTTATCAAACAGTTTAAGCAGTGGTTTGATTGGGACTCAGGACATATGTTTGTGGAAGGAAGTCAAGGCTTAGCAAGGCTCCATGCAGGTTTTTCAGGTTCTGTGAAGTGCCCGCTTCAGTCCGTCTACAAGATGGGAGCCATCTACACAGCTCCCCATGAGGTGTGAAGAGTCTATCAGTGGCCCAAGACTGAGCTGTTTATCACAACTCACCGTAGGCCTCCTGCTGCTCTGTCTGGGCATTATTAAAACCTGTTATGTATCTCAGCCTTACACTTCTATTGACTTCACTACCAGAAAAAGTAATTCCTAGAGATTTGTCACAATAATGGCATTACTTTATCTATTCAATATCCACATTCTAATTCTATATCACTTCAGAAATTTCAGTAGGTAGCAAGTTACTCACACTTACAAAATGAAACCCTTCTGAACTTGTCAGGCCAGATGACAGCAACTTTAAAGGTTGTCTTGTCCATCGCCTTTCCCCCCAACATGCCAAACCATACCTGTCAGGTATTTGCTTAGCCTGTTTTTAAATGACTCTGGGGTAGGATTTCATGACATCTTCGGGCAATTTTCTCTAAAGCTTCACTATTCTTACAATTATGAAATCATTCTAATGTTTAACCTAAATCTCCCTTTCCAGAAATTGGCAGATACTTTTTGTCTGATTCAGAGTGTACACAGAGAAAAGGTTATTCCATTCTTTTCAGCAGTCTCCAGAAAGGAGCACAGCACATATTTGATTTTATTGCTTGTCAATGGGAAGTAATACTTTTTCAGCTTTCTCTTGAGATTCTTCTCAGTACTTTATTGTCTTAATTCCTGAAGAATAGCTCTCTTCCAAACCCAGGCTACTTCCCAGGCTGAATGTTAATCAATCACCTAGGAAACAAACCCGGCATGCTACTAGTTCTCTGCTCTGATTCTTTGAAAGCCTAGAGACAATTGGGTTTGAGAGGGAGTTGCTTAGTTTGCTTAAGCAAAAAACAAACTACCTTATTCTCCAAATGTTCTTCAAATCAGGAATGTCCTATAGCTCTAATTAGTAAATTTGATTGCTGAGATTTCTGTGAATTGCTTTTATGGAAACGTCAGTTTCAGGGTTAAAAATAATCAAAACATTTTTCCTTAAGTTACAGGAGAAGGTAAATGAAATGAATGCGTGTGTCTCATCTCCCCAACCTCCCAGAGGTAAGATCACCTAGAAGAGAGGGTAGAAAATGAGACTAAAATCAAGTACTGCACCCAAGACTATTCATTCTGATAGTAAAATTAAGAGATTTAATGTAAGGTAGTTTACAGTACCACAGAAGCTATTTCATTGATAGGGTTTATTATACAGAAATGAAATAGCATGAATTTGGTTGCAGAGGGAGAATGCATTTGGATTAAATCAGTGCAAAAGCTGCAAATGTAATAGTAATATATACTAAGAAAAAGCAGAGGCAATGAATAAAATGCTTTTTCCTTTCCCTCTCCCTTACTCCTGTTGTGTATCTGCAATGTATCTATCCCACTCTAACTGTAGCTGTTACCTATCCCACTGCAATATAGTACACCTGTTTGCTTGAAGGTTTGTTTTTTAAGTATATGGGATTTCCGTGTCACAAAAGGAGTCGTGCAGAAATATGTTAGTAGTCTGAGCCTCTGAATATTCAGGCTTTGAAAAAAAACCATATCATCATAGATTTCAACATACATCCTGCAGAAACTTTTCATTTTCCAGACTCTGTCTAGCAACACTTTTACTTCTTGAACCATCCAAGGGAACAGGGCAAAAAGGAAGGAGAGGAAATGTCACTTTTCACTCAATATTAGAATAGTTTGGTGTTTTGAAGACCCATTACATAGGTCTCTACCGTAATGCTCATGACCATGCACGGACAGAAAAATATGTTGCAAATGTGGTCCGATAATTTTGGGATTAGTTGTTTCTTCTCAATTTGTTTCAATCTGTTAGGAGTGCTCATATAACCACGTTGCTGTTCACATTATCCTTTATCTAGTCTTTGAGATGGTCATCCCTCAATGCTTGTTATGGAAAGACTGGGTATGATACTCTTCCTCCTATTTGTTGGGGTTTTTAGGACATATTTTTAGATACACAGCTGATTACATCGTGAGTAAAGTTATTATGAAAGATCAGAACTAATCTGATTTAAATACAGAATTGCTTATATGATAGAAGGGGCCAAACTGAATCATAGTTGATGGATAAAAACAAAGTTGGAAAAACCCTCAAGCATTGCTAATTTGTAGTGATATCACTCAATATTCATAGATACAGATATGGTAAAATTTGTCTAAAGTCAAACTTAATAGGGGATGCAAAGCAGGTCAAAACATGAATGCTTCACAGCATTAATTATATTGTACAAGCATTTCTATTTTGCCAGCTTGATAACTTCATTAACCTTCTTAACCTTATTTTTTCTAAATTTGCATGGTAAACGTGTACGTTCAGTTTAGCTAAACTGAGTGCAGTTTATGATGGTTTCTAATTCAGAATAACCCAACTTTCTATTCAAGCATATACAAACAATTCATACACTACCCAGGATTCTTTTCAGGTACTATTCACTGTGGTTCCTACTGAGTCGATAGAGGGTGTATCTATGGATGCTGTTTGAAGTCACATTTATGAAGTCAGCTGGTGCAAGTATCAACAGAAGTTGCAGATATTAGAAATGAATTTTTGCATTTCTGTTACATTCTTTCTGTTTTAAACATAGGTTTACATTGGGCATGTCACTGTCATCTGAAAAGTGGCACTCATGTGACTCTTACCTTCAATAACAAAAAGTTAGAGCATATCTCAGAATCATAGCCATGTAGTTTATAAGAAACCTCTAGAGGTTATTATCATCCAGCTTCTTCCTTCCCATAGGAACATATGCTAGAGGGAAGGGCTGCCATCCAGAGTGACCCTGACAGGATTGAGAAGTGGACCCATGTAAAATGCAATAAGGCCAAGTGCAACATCTTGCACATGGGTTGGAGCTATCCCAAACACAACAGGTTGGGGGGGAGAATGGATTGAGATCTTCCCTGAGGAGAAGGACTTGGGAGTGTTGATGGATGTAAAGCTCAACATGAGCCAGCAATGTCTGCCTGCAACCCAGAAAACCGACTGTGTTCTGGGCTGCACCAAAACCAGAGTGACCAGTAGGTCAAAGGAGGTGATCTGCCCCTCTGCTCTCATGAAACCCCACCTGGAGTACTGTGTCCCCAGTGCAAGACCAATATTGAGCTGTTGGATTGAGTCCAAAGGAGGATGACAGAGGGCTGGAGCACGTGTCCTGTGAAGACAGGCTGAGAGAGTTGGGCTTGCTCAACCTGGAGAAGAGAAGGCTACAGGGAGACCTTATTGTAGCCTTCTGGTACCCAACGGAGCCTACAAGAAAGCTGGAGAGGGAAGAGAGACTCTTTATCAGGGAGTGTAGTAATAGAAAAATCAGTAATACTTTTAAACTAAAAGAGTGTAGATTTAGATTAGATATTAGGAAAAAAATCTTCCCTGTGAGGGTAGTGAGGCCCTGGCATAGGTTGTCCAGAGAAGCTGTGGCTGCCCCCTCCTTGGCAGTGCTCAAGGCCAGGTTGGATGGGGCTTTGGGCAACCTGCTCTAGTGGAGGATGTCCCTGCTCCTGGCGAGGGGGTTGGAACTAGATCTTTCAGGGTCTTTGAGGTCTCTACCAGCCCAAACCACTCTGTAATTCAATGATATTTGGATAATTATCCCTTTAATAAGACAGGAGTAATTTCATTCACCACTGGAGTAAAGCAGTCCTTACAGAGGGCTTACAGCTACCATAGTGACCTAAAGACTGGTACTTGATATCTTCCACACACAATAATCAATCACAGAAATAGTCTCTCTGGAAATGGTGTTTCTCAAAATGACATTAATACAAACCAGGAGATATGACAAGAAGCAGGACAGACTGGAATAAAAATGTGGTTTTTTCATAGAGAATTGCTCTCTAGTCATGTAGCCAGTATCCTTTATCACTAGTTCCTGACCATGTATTGCTAATCTCAGATAGTGAAAAAGCTATTTATTGAGCTAAGCTGCCTTTGCCTTCTGAGCATTTAGGACATTTTTGCTTCACAGTTTGGGGCTTTACTCCTCAAACACAATGTCTAGAGATTTTCCACTGAAAATAAAGGTTCCTACTTGGTCCTCTAATTTTAGAGTTTGATAAGGTGTGTCTTGCAAAAGGGGTAGTCTACTCCAAGACTGAAGTAAATCTGTTCTGCTTTATGCCCAAATGGTACCTTATATTTCTTAATTTTACTCTTTTAATTAGAGATTTTTCCTCTGTATTCTATTATTATTCACTCATTAGCAATAAAATTCCATGTATGCATATGCAAATCCTCTGAATTCACACTTGCTCCTTTTTTCTCCGTGTTGGTCATAGGTCATTTTTCATTCTTGCTGTACACCCACTGCTGAAGCTTTTTGACAGATTTTAAGTTCTGAGGTTTTAACATAAAAAGATGGTTTTTAGAGCGTACTAGTAAGAAGCAACCGACACTGTGAGTTCACTATGAGTTTTTGAAGAAGGCTTGAGGACAAGCTTGTCTGCAGCACAGTTCTGGAGAAATACTCGTGTAGTACTAGGGTCAAAAACATCACAAGAAGGAATTAAACTATTTTTGCTGTTAGCTGTCCTCCATTAACTGTAATATCAATACTGAGTTTTAAATCTTTTGTGTTCCTAAAACTATTCTTAATTCTTTTGGTCAACAAGGATGAAGGGTAATACTAACACTGTCTGATCCTGTTCTTGAACATATTCCTTCCTCTCCCCTTAAACTGGAGGAGTAGGACATAGGTTGTCCTCAACCCCTGTTAAACTCTTATGCAGGTGAGAAGTTGCTACCTCTAAGTTAAAGAGCTCCAAAAGCATATAATGACTTGCAAATGTGAGCAGCACTTAGATGATTCTTTATTTATGAGATACATTTGGAACATTGTGTTTCATAGACACTGATGTAAGAGGTGAGTGCCTTTTGAAGATCTCAGTACAAGTGTCAAAATAATATATCAGAATATGCAGGAACTGTTAATGCATCAGTCTTGAAAATCTGAATTGCAAGTCAAATATTCATACATGCATCCAAAATCTTCCTCAAATACTGACAGGTGTGTATTTCTCAAAATTACTATTCCATGACTCATTCTCCTTTATCTTCTTTCAGGAATGTTACTTCTAATGAAGAGCATCTAATATGAAGTGATCAGGTGATACTAAAGCTAACACATGACAGCCATGAGATATTCTATACATAACAGCAGACATATTCCTATTAGTAGGAACTAATATTTGAGGATGATTATGAGCACAGTTAGCATCACTGAGTTAAATGCCTAGTGACAACTTATCCTTAGAATGAAGACCAATTTCTTATGTTGCTGTTTCACTTCACTTGTCCATGAAAGCATGTCCACATATATAGGGATATGATGCATCCATACTTGAATGTTGTCCTTGTTTTGGCTGAGATAGAGTTAATTTTCTTCTTAGTAACTGGTACAGTGCTGTGTTTTGGGTGTAGGATAACAATAATGTTGATAAAACATTGATGTTTGCTTATTGTTGAGCAGTAGTTACACCAGGTCAAGGACTTTTCAACTTCCCATACTGCCCTACCAGTGAGTAGGGTGGAGGTGCACAAGGAACAGGGAAGGGACACAGCCACGACAGGTGACCCAACCTGGCCAAAGGGATATTCCATACTGTAAGATGTTATGCTAAACAATAAAACTGAGGGGAATTTGGCCAGGGGACGGCACCTGCTGTTGAGGTGGACACTGGTCGGTTGGTGGTGAGCAATTACACTGTGCAGCACTTGTTTTTGATAGTCTTCTATTATTATTATTGTTATTATTATTGCTGTTGTTATTATTGTTATTTACATAACAATAATTTCCCCTTCCTATTCTGTCTTATTAAACTTATCTCAACCTGTGAGTTTTAACTTCTTCCACCCCCACGCCTCCCATTCTCTCTCCCATCCCACTGGTAGGGGGGAATTGCGTGAACAGCTGTGTGGTGCTTAGCTGCCTGCCAGGCTAAACCATGACAAGTGTGCTGCTCCATTTAACATCCTTGAAAGACAAAGCAAAATCTTTGCCAGAATTCCAATCCTGGAGTTGCAGCTAATTCAAAATAGAAGTCCCGCATGTTCTTAACCTTCCAGAAATTCCAGATCTGCATTACCTAGTGATCAGGACTTTGATTTGGTCTACAGCCAGTAGCTAACACTGCAGCATAGTGTTTTTTTTAAACAAGCTGAAATAAATAATATAAACTAACCATATGGTTAGGAATTCAGGAACATGCACAAATACATCCCTATCTGAGTTGAGATTGTTTCACACCTTTGTTTAATGAGGTAGCAAAATGCAGTAGCAATTTTTCTGAGACAAGAATTAACCTCATAATTTAATACCAAAATGACTGTGTTCTTCCAACTAATAATTAGTCCCAACTATACAAACCAATTCACAGAAGTCTAGAACTGCTATGACACTGGCATAAAGGAACTCATGTCAGAAATTTTAATATATGCTTTTCCACTTAGACATGTGGTGTTGACAAGCTTTCTGTCTGAGTTTGCATGGAAAAATATGCCTTTGGGGATAAACACTAACCAAATATGAAATATGAATAGAAGAACAGAAAGAAAAGCTAAAACACCACCCTATTATGTTCCAAACTGTCGGCTAGATCACATCATGCTGGGCTAGACCTTGTGAAATGATCAAATCAGCCTAAGTATCTGGGACAAACATTTTTGTTCCCTCTGACTGGAAAATTCTATTTGTGATGAATGAATATATAATGGCTCTTCTTTATTTAAGACTCTTTCCATTATACTGTTAAAGACCATGTCAAAAGCTGATTCCTCAGCTCAGATATGGTACCAAGCTCTGTGCACGCAGACTCATTACAAATTTTCAGTCTCTTAAGAACAACTACCAGAAAGGTCCTTTTACACTTGGGAGAGGAATTCTTCTGAAGTGCCTATAACGATCACCATCTCAATCTTACTCTCTCTCTGTTTTTCATGTTATGAAATCAGTATTCTTTTAGTGTTATGATATACTCATGTCTTGTGCCACCTTCTACTTTTGGCAGACAAAAAATATATACTTTTTGTGCGTCCATGGAATCTTAATGTTTTCAGCCTTTACATCTATCATCTCTACTGAAGGACAAATTGTTGCCATCTTTAGCTATGCTGAAGGTCTCTTTTTTTCTTTTTCCTCTTTTTTAATCAAAGGCTCCAATGGCCTAGGTCTTGGGAGTGACAGCCAGTGCTACCTCAAATACTGTTCTCAGAGAAATATAATTCATAACAAGTATGTTTTGTGCAGTGTTGTGTATGTTTCTTCTCATTGATGTCATGGCTACTAAGTGGGGCACCTTTGTTTCCTGAACATGTATTTAATTAACTGTACACAACCTATATAAATTCTCTGTATGTCCTGATTTTTTTTGCTATTTTTCTCACCAAGACCTAGGTGATAATGTTGAGTGTATTAACTTTGACACTTGTTGCAATGGGCATTTGGCTTATCTGAACAAGTCACTTGTCTTAGAAAAATAATTTGCTGCAGACTCAAGAGAGATTATGTGTATTGTTCAAACTAAGAGTACAGTACATCTCCACTATGAACAAAACAACCTTTATCTTGTACATAGATAGTGAATTTGAGGATGCTTCATACTACATCAAGGTTCAAGGTACATTTGAAAGATAAAATGATCATTCTGACATCTACAGTTTGTCAAAGACATAACATAGATTTAGCATGGTAGATATAATATAGATTTAGTATGATGGAATTTTCTTAATGAAAGTGTTATTTGACAGTACACAATAATGTGGTACTGATCCATGCAGTATGATATTGCAATGATGAAGAACATAGAATCATAGAATCATAGAATCATAGAATGGTCTGGGTTGGAAGGGACTCCAAGGATCATAGAGTTCCAAGCCCCTTGACACAGGCAGGGCTACCAACCTCCAGGCTTGGATCTACACAACCTACTCATTAGGTTCACCCAGTCCTACCTTTCCAGCCTGTCAAGATCCCTCTGGATGGCTTCCTTTCCAAAGGTATCATCCCAAGGTATCTTCTGTTGCGTCATGAAATCTAGATGGTATCAGAACCCAGATCAGATGTATCTCTGTGAGACTGTGAGACTCTGTGAGACTTTGAGGAAGTGGTTGCCTTTAAATCAGCCACTGGCATTTCTTGGTTTTTAAGGACTGTGGTGCTCCTCTGGTGACTGTACACTTAGGAATTTAGCAAGATTGCCTCTGATGTATTGTGTTGTGAAAAATTACCTCCATCCATTTAAACCTGAATTATAACAGGTATTTTATTACAACACTACCTTGTACTATTTTCCTTATGACAAAATATGATTCCTTTCACTGCTACTAAACATATAGCTTAGGTTCCGTGCACTTCAATAAAAAATACTTGGGTTTTGATTATTTGACATTGAGAGTAGGGGGGATGGGCTTTGGGATTTTTTAAAGACTCCTCTGATTCTACTTTACTTTTTGAAATATATATATGTTTGAATCAAATAAATCATCATTTATGAACTGAGAGTACTGTAATTCTGGAATTTCTTTTACAAAATCTGTGATCCTGATATGAGGAAGTAATAGCATCAGAGTCTAAATGTGTGGAGATGATACCTTCCAATATGAACGTCATTCAAACAGTAGAAAACTCAGTTGTTAGAAAATAGTGAAACTGCTGTGTTGAGCAGGCATTATCCCTTTATATCAACACCAGGTTTTTCTAGTTGGGAACAGGAGATCCTAAACAAATAATTAATTTTAAAAGTTTTGGTGTTTAATTAAAAATTCTAAAGCAAACAGTCACATGTTCAAAAATTTGCAAAGAGATGACATCAGACTTAAAAACAACTATGGTATAATAAGGAGTAAACCTGCTCATTTCAGAGTCAGTAAAGGACTCATAGAAAAGATAAGATCCTGTACATCGCTTAGTTTAGCAAATTATCCAAAACTATTTATGCTATATTTACGCCAAAAGACCTTTTAGGAATCTCTCAAGGAAAGAAGGAGAATTAACAGAAAACTGTTTAGAAATCAGTATTTTCAGCACTAGCATGTTCTGGATTTCCTTTAACATGTTAAAGAGGGTTCTTGTAAACTGTTTATAATTCAGTTTCTTATTCCTACTACCCAGGAAAAGCAAATTCTTGCTTTTGGTTTCAGGTATTGCAGGTTTTATGTTTTGCAGAATAAATCTTAAGCTTAACTGCAATGATTACACATTCAATTATGATAGAGATTTTGAGTACCCTTGAAATAATTGGCTCAAGGAGGCTGTAGTATTTCGTTTTGCTTAGCAAAATGTTCACCATGGCTTAGAAGATGAATGTTATTATAAAACTTTTCCTTCTGACACAATTTTTAGCGGTTCAAGTGTGCCAGCAATCTTGATTTACATGATATGCCAGCCTAGTTGACATTGTGGTTGATACATCTTGAGAAGATACATATTGGTCCATAAAGAAGCATCTTCCTATGCTGAACACATTTAAGAAAGTTAGGTTTGGTAGCATAAAATCATGATAACTTATCTTTCTCTCTGTGCAATTACATTATGTAATTTTCCTTTTTTCCCTAGGAGAATAATTGCCTTAAAATTGTGATGATCTGACAGGTTTAGAGTTATACATGTTCTCTATAGTGCACTTTTCCTGATGAATTTATCAGCAAATTACTTTGTTACTGCAGCAACCATGTAGAGATGCTAAAGCAATGAAAGAGAAAAATAGTTTGGCCAAGATACAAAAGAGTAGGAATATTACTGTAATCAGTTACATTCCTATTAGTGTTCAGTATTTTGTGTATGTGCGTATATATGTATAAAGGGGATGTCCTCTATTTTAATAAATATAATAACAAGGATGTTAAATGGGATTGTGGAACACTATTTTTCTTGGAATTAAGCTTTTCTTGCTTCCACAAAAATTGCATATTTTTAAAGCTGAGAAATTTAATTTCTGAACTTCTAAAGAATTTTTTTTTTAAATTTACTTAAACTTAACCCCATGATTTATGTTTATTTTTTTCTTCTGCTTTTCTCCTTACATTTTATATTTCTGCCTAGTAATTGGAATTTGTATAGCTGGTGACTGAAAAGATTGAATTTCATAGCTCCATGGTCAGCTCAAGTCCCACTGGATTTCAAAGATACATTAAGGTAGTTCTAGGGCAGGCAGACCAAAATCTTTGGTCTCTCCAAAAGTTTCTTCTATACACCATTCTGGGAAAAGCTGGTGTGTGATTATGCAGATTTCCAAGCCTGAGCTGGAATGCTTAGCAGGATTTTCTTAAAGAATAAAATACCTAGTGATGGATATTTCTCCAGAAAAAGTCAGCTAAGAGAAAATTAATTTCCTTCTAGTGTACCTATTGTGTGTAAAAATCATTGAATCACAAAATCATTTAAGTTGGAAAAGATCTTTATGAGCACTGAGTCCAACTGTAAACCTAACATTGTCAAATCTACCAGGAAACCAGTTCCCTAAGCACCACATCTACACTTCTTTTAAATACCTCCACGGACGGTGACACAATCACTTTGCTGGGCAGCCTGTTCCAGAGCTTGACAACCCTTTCAGTGAAGAATTTTTTTCCTAATGTCCAATCTAAACCTCTGGCACAATTTAAATCCCTTTACTCTCATCCTTTTGCTTGTTACTTAGGAGAAGAGACCAACCACCACCTGGATACAACCTCCTTTCAGGTAGTTGTAGAGAGTGATAAGCTCTCCTCCCCTCAGCCTCCTTTTCTCCAGGCTGCACAACCCCCAGTTCCCTCAGCTGCTCTTCATCAGATCTGTGCTCTAGACCCCTCAACATCTCCATTGCCCTTATTTGGACTCTCTAGGACCTCAATGTCCTTCTTGTAGTGAGGGGCCCAAATCTGAACACAATATTTGAGGTTGGCCTCACCAGTGCCAAATACAGGGTGATGATCGCTTCCCTAGTCCTGCTGGCCACACTGTTTCTGATACAAGTCAGGATGCTGTTGGCCTTCTTGGTCACCTGGGCACACTGCTGGCTCATATTTGGTTAGCTAGTGATCAATACCCCAGCCCTCCCTTCCCCTCCCTCATCTTCCCTCCTTTTCTGCCAGGCAGCTTTCCACCCCATGCCTGCAGTGTTGCACAGGGTTCTTGTGATTCGAGTGGAGGACCCATCACTTGGCCTTATTGAACCTCACAAAACTGGCCTTAGCCCATTGATTGTGTGATTTTCTGCTCAGAATTTGAATACTTCTGGTGCCACTGAATTACTTGCTACAGGGAGATCAACAGGCTGATTGTTATATAATCTCCATAGAAGAGAATATGTGCAAGGTGTAAATTTTAAAATATTCATGCAAAATTTGCTTTCTCTTAACATATGATATCCCCTCAGCGTCTGTGTTTTGGCTGTGAAAAGCAGGAAGCTGCTTATGTTACTGTCTTTTTCTTTCCCATCTGCAATTTTAAAAAGAAAGGAAAAAAAAAAAAAAAAGAATGTCATGTCTTGGCAGTTTTCTTCATTATTTCAGACATGTTTCCAAACATTGCTTATCTACCATTCTCTGTCAGTATTGTATATAAATATTATGGATAAGATGTAAAGGGAAGACATATTGGAAGGAGGACGTTGTTTTGTTTTGTCTTTTACCAAGCCAAGCAAGTCATCCGTATCTATTGATGTAGGTCAGTTCAGATCAGAGGCTAGCAATGGCAGCATAGCCCAAGGAGTGCTGCAGAGAGAGGAAATGAACCTCACAAAGAACTTTGTGGCAACTCAAATTAAAACTGAACACTTTCTAATATCTCAGCATTAATGTTTCCTTCCTTCACGTGAGACTTTTACATTTTCTTAACTTTAAAAAACCTTTTAAAAGTGTGGCATCTGTGACCATTGCATTTAAAGAATCCTTCCTGTAAGTAATTTATATTTTACAAGGTAAACCCTGGAGCAAATTTCACTAGCAAGGTAATCTGTCTCCTGTCTCGGTAACTGGGTTCTCATTTCAGCCCTGTTTTCCTGTTAGTTTCTAACACCAAATGTTGGAGATTTTGTCCTCATTGGGTTTCCAATTTGTGAACAAGAGGCACCTCTAAGTCAAGCCTTCCTTTACACTGATCTCTGAATTTCAAACAGTCCTAACATTTTCCAAGAAAGAGGTGTTTTCACTCATCTGATTATATTAGCTATTTAAAGAGTAATTACTGAGAAGCCAAAAGACTACAGCATTTGCTTAGCTTCAACTTCTGCTCATATGGAAATGAAAACAAACACAAGCCTCATTTATTCCTGCTTAGTCTACCCAACTTATCAAAACACTGTGCACCTGTCCTTATCAAGAGGTCTGCCTGTGTTAACACTAGACTGGTGCCTCATTTCAGTGAATAACCAGAGTCATCAATTCTGAATAATTATAAACTAAAATTGTAATTCAGAAAAGTTGTAAGCTGGAATTTAGGAACGAGTTCCCGCAGATTACCGATGACTGAGGCTTCCAGCTCTCATGACCTCATATCCAAATACCTCCTGGGCATGTTGAAATTAGTTTAGTAAAGCAGAAAGGATATTTTCTGCCATGAAAACTGGGGAGTTACAAGGTATACACAGTTTTTATCATCCCTTTACACAAAAGTTTCAGAGTGTCTCCTTGACTCGAAAAAAATTTATTTTCAATAATCTTCATGTTGGACAATGTACATAGTCTGAATCCTGGAGATAGTGCAAACTAAATATATGGCCCTGTAAGAAAGAGTCATGCCATTCAACATGTTTTTTTATGCTGTATCTTATTTGAAGAGCATTTGACTGTCAATACATAAATGGTTGGACAGTTGGACTAGATGATCTTGGAGGCCTTTTCCAACCTTAATGATTCTGTGATTCTTCTTCTTTTTCACTGTATGCTTTGTAACTTCTTCTGTTTTATCCTGTGCTGTTGCATAGCAGATGTTGCCTGAATTTACCATGATGGAAAACATTTCTTGATCATTGATGTCCCCAGTTCATCCTTTGGAAACCCTGGACTGAAAAGAATAAAGAAAATAGATATTTTCACTTTGGACATAATTCATTTATTCAATATCAAAACAATACGCAACTATAGAAATTTAGACCACAACTACCATAAAAGGTCAGGCTATTATGTTTACAGGGCTCCACAGTTATACTAGAAATCACTGAATAAAATGCAAGCAAGACCTGGAGCATTTTTTGCATTTGTTTCTCTGGCATACTTGAGGATTTCTCAAAATTTAAGCCAAGAGCTTTGGTTTGGTGTATTCTCATTTCTTCTAATAGAGGTGAAGCAGAATTAATGTTGACTTGTCCACAACACCTTCCTGCCTCCACTTTGTTCATTTTATGATATGCTTCATCAATAAAAGATCTTAATTTATCTAGCCTACTTTTCCAGGCACATAATTTATGTGGTTACCAGTGGCTGTGGCTTCCAGAAACTTTAAAAAGAAGTGTGAATACAGTGTCCCCTTTACTCACACTCTGGAAAGAATCTGTACTGAGGACAGGAGTATATGAGACATAAAAATGACTTTTTTACAACCATGTAACATCACCATTGTGGTACTTTAGTTATAAACATTTTATATTGCTCCCTTTTTAAAATACAATCACTGGAACCACTGGAGAAAAGAGCAGCAGCAGGATTATAAAGCTATGTCGTGTTTTTGAGCCAGCTGAGAGCCAAGCACCACGCAGCCACTCGCTCTCTAAGAGGGAGTAGCAGGGGAATAGGGGAAGGGGGAGGGGGGGAAAAGAAAACAAAAAAGAACCCAAACCTTGCTGGTTGGGATAAGGACAGTTTACTGGGACAACAGANCATGACGGAGACCAGCTCAAGACGCCTGAGACAGACGGGCTTAAGGCTCTGGTGGCTCATAAGCAAAGTTTATTGTGCGCAGTAGGCAATATATACATGCTGATAAACAAAAGCATAGATTTTCCGTGATAACATCAGATTGTCTTCTTTACTGCTGGAGCGTGTGTTCCGAACACGCGTGTGTTCGGAACACTCTTTACTGCTGAAGTGAGTGTTCTACACTTAGTGTTCGTTCCTTGTATTCAAAGATGATTGAGTACTCCTGCTTGGTTAAGCTTAACGTATTGTAATCTTTCTCCTTAGAAACCGCATGTTCACACAGGTGTGCCCAGCCCTTTGTGGTTGTGCACTCTCTTGTAACTGACCCTTTCAGGCCAGTTACGTAGTCCTGGTAACTGCAGTTTCCCTCAGATACACAACGCAGTTTCTCATCAAACTGCACAACTCAGGCCGTATGGCTCAGAGCTGTCCCAAAACTGGGTCATCCCAAAAAGTGTGTGTCCTGGAGCCTTCGACCGGAGGCTATTGTGCTGGGAACAAAAGTTAAGTAATTTGTTCTGCATTGATGCAGCTCTCCAGCTGAAACCAAAGCCAACTGAGATCAGGCCCTGCACAAGGTGAACTCAAGATACTTCAAGCAACAGTCCTTCTAAAGCCTCATCTGAAAAACAAAGACCTTTCTTTGCCTCTGGAAAGGTGGAGTTATTTGACCAGCTGATTATGATTGGGACCCAAATCCTCAGGCAATACTACAGCCTGTATTACCTTACAGTCTGTGGTAATTTGGGATTCAGCTAACTTCAAAGTCATTACTGATGTTACAAATAAGCTCAGGGCAGCTCTAGTTTTAGAGGGTGGATATTAGCTTGTCAGTACTGCAGGATGGGAAGGAAAATAAAGTACTGGATAGTACTAACAGGAAAATTGATTCCAAACAACAGAGATTTGGAATAATCAACTACAGTGTGTATTCCTGCTGGTAGCTTCATGTAAATGTGTATGTTGGAATGTGAAATAGCTCCTAAAATCTTCCTTTAAAAAAAAAGATATTTATCCGTGATAAATTAGATATTTTTCATTATTTGAAGATTAAAAGCATAATTTATGAAAGATCCATCCTCATATACTTGATTCATTTCACATTTTAAATTCACTGAAACAAATGAAATCTTGGAAAACAGCCAAGGACAAGTGTACTTGCTAAATTTTCCTTTCTTTCATTTTAGATACTAAGGTTTCTGTATATGGGCTTCAACTCTTGAAACTCAGACTCTTTCAATAAAAAAAGAATTGTTTGGTTCTCATTTTAAAGCTGGGCATTTGAACCTTTAATCTCTATGAAGTTACAGTAATCATTGTTCACAGTTCAGGCTGTGCAGTCATGAAGATCGGAGATGGTTTTTCTAGTTTCTGTTTTCTTTCCTCTATTCCTATACCTTGGACTTGTCCAAAATTTTAGCAACAGAAGTTAACATATGGCACTTGAATTTAATATGGAAGGGGGAATATGGTCATAACTGGGAAACGTGTTTTTCATAGAATCACAGACTGGTTTGGGGTGGAAGGGACCTTTAAAGACCATTTAGTTCCAACCCTCTGCCATGGGCAGGGACACCCTCACTACACCAGGTTGCTCAAAGCCCCATCCAGCCTGGCCTTGAACACTGCCAGGGAGGGGGCAGCCACAGCTTCTCTGGGCAGCCTGTGCCAGAGCCTCACCACCCTCACAGTGAAATTTTTTACCTAATATCTAATCTAAATCTCTCTGCCTTCACCTTAAGGTTCTTGTCTTACTACATGACCCTGTAAAGAGTCCCTCTCCATCTTTCTCATTTTTTCCCCAGCTTTTATTATTTGTTTACTATATGGCCAACATGAAACCACTTACAGGGAGTTTTAAGTGAAGTAATATATTGCCCAAACAAGAAATGGAATAGCATATTTTACCTGCATCTTCCCTTTACTCTGGATATGATGGAAAGTATTGCCTCAGTTTCACAGATATGTGCCCCAGCTACTACATCACACCCCTTGCCCTACGTTCTGCTAACCTGAGTAGATTTGCTGCCTCAGAAGGACTAGCCACTTGGTTACAGGATCCTGCAGATTCCCTGTGAGGAACTTCACTGACAAGGAGCAGCATTCTGGGTGAGTTTCCCAGTAAGGGAGGAAGGCCTTTTCACTGTTATCACCACAGATAGCTGCTAGAACAAACTAGCTGGGTTTTTAAAAAGTATTATTACTCAATAGATATTAATTTTTCCCGGTGATTTTATACCATCATTCATTTAGGAACTTTTTCAATGTAACACTTCACTAACATTTGAAAGGTAGAGTACACACAGGCAGTGTTCTTAACCAGGCTAGATCTTTGAAACTAAAATTGAAGATAATATGGCTTATCTTACTTAATTTTTGAGTAAGTGACTGCAAATACTTATCAGCTTGAAATGGTTGTCACCAGCTCACTATAGATTTTATAAGTTTAATATCAGCACCTGGTGCACCATACTACTAAGATTCTGCTGAAAATATGAGATAAATCTGCCCAGTGTATGATCTGAAACTAAATATATTCTCTAGTGATACTGAAAGGCTTTTAAAATCTGTCTTTCTTCCAAATATTTCCTAAAATCCCAAGCCAACGTTTACCCCAGCCTATGAAAGGCTAATTTGGGGAATTCTTCCTCATCCAGGTATGTGCGAGAGACAAAGCTGGACAGAATGCTCTGTAATTCAGGATGTTTGCAATCACTGCAGAAAAATACAGTTTATGCTTTTGAGTGTTTTGTGCAATAGATTTCCCTGTTTTCAAAACTGCCAAGACAAAAGTAAATCAATTTGCTAACAAAGCTGCAGGAATATAATTAAACTCAACCCCTCTGTTTTAACAGTTATAACTTGGGGCCGGGTGAAGGGCAGGTTCTTGAAATTGCTAATCAACAGTAGAAGCTTTGACACTGTGAGAAACCATTTGCCACTTGTCAGTTGAGTTTCTTCTAAGCCTTTCTTCATCCTGACCTTTGGGTGTGATGCTAGAGCGAGGTGTTGGGTGAAAAAGTAGAGGTACCACAAAAGTGCCTGAGAGGACAAACATGACCACTCATTGTCATGCTTCCTACAACAGTACGTGCAAGTTCAAAGCAATTTCTAGACACTCTGCACGGGGGAAAAGAGGCACATAAGGGCTTTCATAATTAGTACATTTAAGTAAAAGGATGAGATACTTCACAAGCAATCAGGAGCTAAAGTCAACAAGGAAGCTGCCTGTAGATCACAGGACTAAAAACTTCCTGATGGTGATTAAACACAAAATAGCAATTCAGTTTACTCTGTATTCATTAGTCAAGTCTGTGTTTGTTGAGGTTTAAGATTTGCTATAACTGTTAGATCATATGTTTCAGCAAATGAGATTCAATTAAAATGTAATGAGGCAAACCCTGCAATGGAGATGCAAAGCTGTTCTAAACTGATTGCATTAAAAGATGTAACTCCAAACTTGGCGGCCGCTTTGTTGAACTAATGAGATCAGACAGGTGTAACTTCCAGGCACAGTGGGTATCTGAGCAAGAACAATGCAAGTGACAGACAGGCAGCGCCGCCGAGCTCAGCTTTTCAAGGCTAATAGAAATTCTCGTTAACACAGTAGATAGCACTCATAGCAATGATGCAGCTGAAACCCAGAGGGAATGAACCAAAAAGTAAAAATAATTTTTTATAAAAAATACCTCTTCTATTTGGACAACAAAAGTCTATGTGAAAATCTGACTGCCTCAAGTATTCAAGGAAAATATGTATTTTTAATGCATGCACATAAACACCAGATCACTTTACCTATTTGCATAGCTATTGCTCTGCATAGCTGTCCTTGGGCCAATGTAATTTATGCCCTCTTCTTTTAACTTGTCATCTGTATTTACATCCTTTGACTGATGGGAGTGGCAGCAAGTGACACAGTGTTCAGTAAGTGGCACTAATGGAGATTTGAAACAGGTGAGTGAATTAAAGTGTTCTAGAATATTACTTGGATAGACTAAATTTCTGTCGGAAAATGAAGTAGCATCACTGATCACAGCTCTCTCTAGGGCACAGGAATAACAGTCTGCACCCTCTTTCAATCTAATATCTTGTTGCATGAAATAAACACCACGGGATTTCATCCTTACTTTGCTGAGCTATATGCTGAGTCAGCCCATAAAAATCCAGAACAAATTGTCCCATGAGCTTCAGAAGAAGAATATTCTGAGAGTCAACTGATCTGTATTCAGGGCAATACACTGAAGGAATGAAAATAGGAATATGTTTGGCGGATGGTTATTTTACTAAGGACAATAATCTTATTTTCTTTCTTGCTGGTCACCTTAACTACTTTTGCCAGGATTTCTTATACTCAGGACTAATATTTCCTTCCTTCCTAAAAATAAGCGGGGAAAGAAAAAAAAAGAGGGATGGGAAAGTAAGGATAAATCTATGCATGAGAGGGAAAAGAGATACATGCTGGGGAAGAGAGAAACTTTCCAATGAACAGAATAGGAAGATATGGAAAATTGATAAATAAAACAGCAGACAAAAAGATCTTGTAACTCTATTTCATCTTAGAAAAGCAATAAATGAAGTCAGAGAGGGAATATCAGCAAAATATTACATTAATATAACACTGCTCTTCAGCATAGCCTGGCCCTTTACTATCTTCCTTCTGTCACTCGGTAGCATTATTTTCTGTCTTGCCATTTCTCTCCAAAGTAAAAATAAAATAAATTTAAAAATTGAACATGTCTTGGTGCCTTAGTGTACTCATGTGTCTCAAAGTCAGAATTTCCAGTATTTACTGGGCCAGAGCAGCAGTTACATAGACACCATGTCACACATTTCTAACCCATTTTTACGAGCCACATTTTTATTTGTCTTGTAACATTCAGCATTTAGAGGGGAGAGAAACACATGCAGCATAGAAGCCACTTGTGACAGTGAGGCCTGTTCCTGGGTTTCTTTCTTTTCCTGTTACAACATCGTAGTTGAGGCTCTATAGCTGTGTCCAGTCATCCCACTGCAGTAACCAGGAGCAAATGGCAATTCTGGACAAGCCTGTTCATGGAGGGGATTGAGGGCATTAGCTGAAATACCTATTTTAAAATATTAAGACAATTGATATCAAGTTCTCATAAGAGTCTGGAGTTTCCCAAGTGCCTTCTGGTTACTGCTGACTGCCCATCTTGCGGTGTCTGAGCCAGCCATCTCGGTCTCTTGGTGCCACGGGTGACAACTATGGCACAGAATGACTTGTAACACTAGTGGAAAATACCAAGATTAGAAGCTGCATCTAAGTGTGCTGCAGGCATGCCTGAGTCACAGTAGTCAACCATGCAGTCGTTCCTGTGGTTTCAGGGGGACCAGCTGTGCTCCTCTCAGGAAGCCCACAGAGATTTTGGTGATCTGTGTCTATCTATGCTGAGCCTTCAGTTCTTACGGGTCATCTGATAACATGTAAGGCCTTAACTAATGGGTCCTTTCACAGGCCACATTACCTGTGCCCTGTCATGAGTGGGGTCACCTGGTTGTGTTTTTCAAAATATGAGGTGTCCACTTTTGATGCGGCACATGGACACTTCAGCTTGTTGACTGTGTACAGGCAACTGTTACTCTTCCTGTGTCCTTCTGCGCATACAGCACTCGAGATGGCAGCTTCCGAGAAACAGGTCATGATATGTGTTGGGAGGATCTGGTGCTGGAACAGATCAAACAGATGCTGCCCCACTGAGAATAGTATTTGAATCATGATGAAAGATAACCCTTGAGTCTGAGTGCCACGCTGGAGGCCATGGAGATTTATCCAAAGGATATGGTGAGGTTTTATAACCCAAAGAAGACTTTGCACACCAACAGTTCAGAAGTGTTTGTTTGCTTTCATGTTCTTAAACTGGTGCCTGTTACCATACAGATGGCACTGGAATAATGCAGGTTAAAGCAAAAGTCCTCATCCAGAGGCTCGACTCAACACAGAATGAGAGCAAGTCTACAGTATGGTCATTTCTTTTTTCTTACTGTGGACTATTGCTTTCCAAACATTTGTATAAATTTAAATCAGTCCACTTTATCAGCCAGATCCTTATTCAAACATTATTTTGTCATTTTATTTTGCAAGCTGTTCCATCAGATTGAGCTTTCATTCTAATATTATGTAATTATTTTATAAGACAAGTTAGATTACATGCAGTGTCTTTCTTCCACAGCTCAAAGTTATTTATAAGGAAATCAATAAAATACTTCAAGCCAGCTGTCATTGTGACAATTATGGAAAAACACTAGCCTTCATTTGCTGGTACAATATTTAAATATTTCCCAAATTAATTATTCCTCTGAGGATCTAAATAACCCAACTTTAAATTAAACAACTGAAAGGTATGATTATTTTTTTTTAAATATATGCAATCATTAGAAAAAGCCATGAGTATTTTTAAGGATTAGTTTTTGTGTTGCAGTGCTCAACATATATGTCTGATATGCTTTGTTCTCTGATACATCAAATACATCAGAAATTAGGAAATATATTCTGTTAACTGTATGGAGTATTTCAAGAAAAAAACCGACTTCTTATTTTTAGCTTTCCAATGCATTCCTTTGCCAGACAGCCTTATATCCACTTTGTAATGCATGGGATAAGTAATGAAACTGAGACCCTGACCTGCCTGAGCAAGGACCTGAACCCTGTTTTAGCAGTCTGACCGTTTTCCAAGTGAATTATACCTGTCATGTTTCCAGAGCTGAGATCTTCTCAGCAGTTAATGAATTTTTCACAGCATCCTGCTTGCAGACACGCTGCTAGTGCTGAAGTTCCATAGAATAAACGGTGTTAGATCAGATGGGCAGGCAGGAGCAGAGACCTCCTGGGAGACCCCTGAATGCTGCAGGAACAGATCCCTGCTCCAAATTGCTCTTATCACAGTGTCACAATATGGGTTTGAAATATACCCAGTAAGCAGGTCTTTCCTCTTTATTCAGTGTGTATTTCAAATGTCATTTGTTCTTTGCCACCACAACCAAAGTAAATTTAATTGATTGCCTCCCTGATTCCCTTTGCTTTCCTATGGGTGCATTATTTCTTTTCTCTTGTATGCTTTCAGTTTGCTTTTAATCCCTCCAAAGAGGGAGAGAAGCACATGAAAGTTCTGTGAGTGTTTGGAAATAAATAGGCACTTTATTGTGGTGGGATGTTTTGGGGTTTTTTTCAAATGTAGAGATCTCTTTGATCACAAGAGAAGGTGAAAGGAGTGAGGAACCAGCAAAACTTGGAGGAATTTAGCAAAGGAGAACAAATATGTTACAGGTGTCTCAGATATGCTAGAAGCAGTGAAAAAAAACTAATTCAATACATGTGGGGAAAAGTCAGATGAGAAATAGTTGAAGTAGTTTGAGAAGAAAAAGAGGTAAAATTGTTCTCAAGGAAACTATAAAAAACTCCCTGCTTATGTCTTTTAAAACTAAATAGAGCAAAAATACCCACATTAAACCCCATAAATTTATAGAAAACGATCCCATCAGGTCAGAGAGATGAAATAAATGAGACATAGGAAAACAACAATTTCCCCTGACTTTTGTGACTGTAAATTTTATAATGGCTTATAGGCTTTTATTTCCAAATTTTTGTTTTGGGTATGATGCTTTTACATACTTAGTCCTATCTGCTTTTACAGTGTGCTTAATTTTCTCACCCTGTACTGAATAATTTAAAGGAAAATGCAAACAAAACTATTTGCCACAACTTCATCCCATTCTGCTGCAAACTCTGTAAAGGGAGAAATCCAGGAGAGAAGAGACATCAAATACCATGACTGACTTGACTTCTCAAAACTACTTCTCTGAAAAATATGATAATGTAGGACAGTAAGTGCCTTATCTGTGCTTGAAGAAAAAGGTCAAAATAAACATTAAAAATTTAGACAAAACTATTTCCTTTGCCAGGCAAATTCATCACAACTCAAAGATAATATCTGAAGATGGGCAAGGAATTGGGAAAAAAAAGTGAACCCCTGCTGAGAGTTATAACTGTAAATAACAAGTGGGTTTATAAATATGTTCTGCTTGATCAGTTTATCAGACTTCAAGGGTGAAGTGTGAAAAACAGAGAGTATGACCTTCACAGAAAGCCAGACTGGGGATTAGTCATGTGATAAAACCTTCAGAATGTGATTAGTCAAACACCGAAAGAAACATATGGGTATGAAAAGTGCACCCTGTTCTATGCTGGCTGGTAGCAATAGAGGAGGACATATTTTATTAGGGTCCTTTGCCTGTTCTCTCACGATTCTGTCTCCTTTGCCTCATTTGACTTTTCCTATGACAATGATCCATAGCATGGCTTTTCTGGTGGTCCCAGTTCTTCTGCTTCAGTTAATCATCATATAAACTGACTGATTTCATTCGACATCTTCAGAGAAGAGTCATGCTTGTGGTCCCAGAGCCATTTTTCCCATTTTCAGTGCTGACAGGTTTTTTGGTACACTGAGTCTGGTAATACTTTTTTATTCAGCCAGGCACGGGAATGGAATACTGAGGATCTATAATTTGGGACAAGACTGCTGGTTTGCAACCCTACAGGCTTTACTACCAGATATATGGGATGAGTAGCACTTGGCATGTCCCATGGAGCTCCAGTATTGCCTCTGCAGGAACATGCCTTCTTCCATGTCTCTACCCTTCCCTCCTCATCCTCTCCCCAGAAAATGGGTCACCCATGCAATAAAAGCTGTTGTGGCCACATGACATCTGGAAGTTTCAGCTTTGTGAAAGCTTAGAGTGGTCTGGGTTTATGAGACAAGCAATGTTTATTGCATTGATCCTGTAAAGGCTAGGGAGTTTTCAAGTATGCTGGATTTCTCACTGTCCTGTTGTGGATCTGCTTGCAGATCAGACCAAGGCCACCAGCCGTGGACATAATCTTCATCTGCAAGTGCAGTTGGTTTTCAAGCTGTACAAGCCATTGTCATAAACATCCTAAAGATCTGAGGTTTAACTACAAGTTGTTAAACTGCTGGTTGTATCTTTATTATTGTTAATTTTGAAAATATCCAAATATTATCTCTCGATTTTTCTCTTTTTTTTAAAGGCAAATCTCACTATTAAAACCAACAAAAGAAATTACAATCACTCATTGATTCCTAGTGATCCAGCCCAAATTCCCAATTTTAGCTACTTTCCCCATGACTCCTGATAAATGCTTTAATTTTCATATATGATAACAGAAAGATAATCTGCATGATGTTTAATTGAGGGTTAAGGCCCGTCTGTCTCTTGAGGGTCTTGCTGGGTCAAGGTCTCGAAGAAGGATTCATATAAACTTTGTGAAGAGAGAGATCAATTTTCAGCTGAAGTACAGAAGGCCAATACAGATTTATCTTCCTCAGTAAAGGAAAAAAAATCTCCTCTTTTCATGGCTAGAAGACTTGATGATAAATCCACTACATTAAATGGGTATTTTTAAATCTCAGTTATATTCTAAATCAAAGGAACACTTCACATGTTTATCTCCTTAATATATACTGAGAGCATTTACTTATAAAAAGGTTTTTTGGGGTTTTTTTTTCAGACAACATCTAGAGAAGCAAATCCACTGAAAACCAAGATCAAGTTTTGTTTGAAGTGTAACAGGGAACTTCTCTATCCATGCTCAAAATACTTTCAGTTAATATATTGGGTTTGCACTTTTTCTTTGGCAGCTGCCATAAAATAGTTATTACATTTTGATCTCTGAGGAGCTTTCACTACCTGGAAATTTTCAAACATAGAAAGAGGGTAAAAAAGACTTCATAAAACTGATTATATACTGGCTTAGGTTTATTGTTTGCATTTTATTACCAAAGTCTTGACGATTGCCTTCTCCTACAGAATAGTTTACGGACTTCCAGATGTGTAAATGAAAAATGTATGTTGTATTTTGGGGGTTGTTTGCTTGTTGTAGAGGTTAATAATCCTATCGATCTCACCTAGTGCATGTTTTATTACCAAAATAGTCATTTAACTGCATATTAAACCTACATTCTTATTTGCATTTTTTCCAATAAGACTTCTTATGGCTTTGGCATTTTCCTTTTGTTTTGTTAAGAAATACCAGAGCTTGTAGGTTGCTTGCAGTTTCTCCTGAGATGTCATGTACCTAGTACAATGAAGCAAGAATAGCTGGAGTTTTTTGATTTCTTCTAATGTAGATGGAAAGGAGAAAAGCTTGGAAAGCAATGTTGTGCTTGAGATGGGCCGGTTCAACTTGGTAGGACCAGCTTCCAAAGTAATAACCAAGTACTTTTGAATTGTTTCTTTTAAAATATTCTGGTGCTTCATCTCCATGTAGCTCGTGTTAGGGACCATATTACACTTATTGCAAAGTATTGCTCTTCCTCATCTTTCTTGCCAGCTCAGGCTGCTGTGCAGTAATATGTGCCTTTCATGAGGGATGGAATGGACCAACCCTGCTAATTCCTGCCAATCCAGACCTTCTTCGGTCACTGACACTGGCAGATAGACACAACTTTGGCATCACACTCCTGATTATTAGAAAGGCCATACATATATTTGGGTGCTTTGGGGATATAAAGCTACATGGAGTCTGGGGAGAGGAAGAGGTGGAGGAGGAATAACAGTCCCTTTTATCACAGCACCTGTGGGACGGTGAAGAGAAGGGAGCGGCCCCAGAGCAGAGCACTGTATAGAATGAAAGTGCAGTTGCAGGACAGCTGTGTACAACAATCAGTCACATACATCGAGCAATCGTGCTCCTGGCTGGGCTTTTCAAAAGGTCCTCAGTGATTTAAGAGCACAACTGCCATTGACTTCCAGTGGGGCTTAAGCACTTTCTAAAATTTACCCCTTAACAGATCAAGCTGTTAGTTGATGTTCTTTGTACTTCACTCTTTTTTAGCTTTGTTCTTTTTTCTTTTTCTTATTTGGCTGCCTTGGAAACCTACTGTCAGTTTCCATGGAGTAGTGCACTATAGTGTATATATATTATTATGGCTTTACCTTTATATTCGCTGTTCCTACAGCATGGCAAAGCTCATTCTCAAATGTCTAAGCACCTGAAAGACAGCCTTGTCCTGGGAAAGTGATGTGAACCATGGAAATATTTGCATGTGAATGAAAGCTGTCATTCATATCTCTCACTATTGTCTTGTGTCATCCAGTTCCACGTCAATGTCATATTTGAAGACATGAGTTTCTGAGCAGTGCTAAGAACCACATTGACACCAGCAGATAACCATGGTTCATGTTGGGAATGGCACTTACACTAATACAGTGTCAGGGCCCAGACTTGGAGCTAGACTCAGAGACACAGCAGTCACAAAGCCGAGCACTGTGTGCATGGAATTTGGAACTGAAAGTGGTGAAAGTGGGTATGTGGCACTAAAAAGAATGTCTTGGCTCAGTGTAGATCACACCTGCTAATTGTGCCAGCACTAGGACTGACTCCCCTTAACTAATCACAGAAATAAACTAGGAAATTTTGCATAGGTTGGCATCAGTCTTACTGAAAAAATTACAGGACATCATCTCTGCTCAATAATACAAAACAAAATCTGTTCCCTCTTTAAGTAATATCAGGGAACTAGATTTGATCTGAGTGAACATAGAGATAAAGGCAGCTGCAGGGCTTGAGCATGTTAAATGACAGTAGAAAGAGAGTGCCACTGATGTTTGGTGGAAATAGGGCCAGCTTAGCTGCTTCTAGCATATAGATGCATAAAACCTTACTTAAATTTCTTCTGTTTGTAGGCTGAAAATTACCATGCTGATTTTAGTGGATGAATTCAACTATTGGTTCTAATCATCCACTCTCCAGAAGAGCTGTCACCACCCCTGTTAAAACTCTGCCATGTTGAGACATAGGGCCATGGTGGACCACAGTATGATAGGATTTTATTTGCACAGCAGTGACTCTAGGTATGGCAGAGAAGTTTGAAAGCAGCATCTGAGTGGTCAGAGCGGAAAGTTCTTTATAGCTGCAAAAACAAACTGCTGAAAGAAATGCTTCCAGGAAATATTAGTAAGCTTTAGCAACTGAGGGCTATGTTCAGCACTACCACGCTACTGCACAGTAGATTTGTGTCAAACCAGCTGGAGTGAGCATGTCCCTGGGCAGCACAACACTTCATATTTCCCCCGAGGAGGTGATTGTAATTCTCTTAGTTTCAAAAGTATTCTTTGTCACATCTAGGAGTTTCACAAATAAAAAGAAAATTCAATTGAAACACTCCTTCCATTGGGAAACACATCTTAGCAATTTCAGAATTAAGGGTGTTAATTTTCACAATAAGCTGGGAAGAGACACTGCCAGGATGCATGATGAAAGCATTTTTCTCAATCTCTTTGAGAATAGAGTGCAGGACACAGATTGCTTTCACTTTGAGGTGTGCCCAGTACACCTGGAATTGACTGCCCCAGCGATGGGAACACAGCCCCATCATTTGCCATGAACTGATTTAGACTACACTGGAACGGTGTGTTACTCCAGAGCACATGCAATACAGCCTCGTCATATGGGGCAACACAGCAGAAGAAATTTCTGAGAAAGGGAAGAAAATAGTTCCAATCCTTCTGAAAGCTGGTTTCACCATCAAATGAAGCACAGTCAAAAGGCATGTACAGGTAATCCAGTTTTCAGGAATAAAGTGGCCAATGTCTTGTGGGGATGGTAACAACAATGGAAGCAGAGCAACTGGCAGGACAGATGAAAACCCACCTGGAGCTCCCCACTGTGGTAAAATATTGCTGCCTCGCTAGGGAAACTGGTTGTAAAAATAAGCCACATAGATGCCCTCATACCAAAGAGACCCAATAGGTTGATCAGGATGACACGACTGAAGTGGCTCAGGTGGATTTGGACTGACAACATAAGGTTGAATTGTTTATAGCTGAGTTTACACCTCAGGCCATCCAAGGAAGAGATGCAACTTATAGATGGGCTCATGACCAAGGTATGGACTTGACTGTGAACATTATACACAGGTTATCCATGAATGTGAAGCATACACTGCAATCAAGCAAGCCAAGGGGTTAAAGCCACTGTAGTATGGAGGATGATGGCTGAAATGGAAAGAGATTTGGCAGATTTATTACATCGCACTCCCACAAACCCACCAAGGCAAGCACCATGTGCTTACACTAGGGGAAGCAACCACTGGATGGCTGGAAACATATCCCATGCCCCATTCTATCACCCAGGACACTACCATGGGTCTTGAAAAGCAAGTATTGTTGCAGTATGACACCCCAGAAATAATGGAGACAAACAACTGGACTCATTTCCGGAACAACCTCATAGACACCTGGGCCAAAAAGTGTGTGGCATATATTACATTCCCTATCATGCACCAGCCTCCAGGAAAATTAAACAATACAATGGACTGTCCAAGACTACACTGAGAGCAAGGGGTGGTGAGATGAACATTTAGCAAAGGCCACTTGGTTAGTTAACACTGGAGGATCTACCAATTGGGCTGTCCTTGCCCAGTCAAAACTTCCACATATTGGACAAGGACATAAAGTCTCCAGAGTGTAAATGAATACTATGTTAGATAGTCTGGGCTAGTCCTGCCTTGGGCAAAGGGCTGTATCCTATATTGCTTTTGCTAAAGGACCTGGGTGCACTTGGTGGGTGATGCAGAAGGATGGGGAACTCCGATGTATACCTCAAGGGGATTTGATTTTGGGTGAAAATAGCCAATAAACTAAATTGTATGATGTTAATTGTTAAATAACCCTGCCATTGTATGACATCACTATTATAATTGCTATATGCTGTACCAATTGTATTACAGAATCACAGAATGATGGGGTTGCAAGGGACCTCTGGAGATCGTCTAGTCCAACCCTCCTACAAGAGCAATAAGAATCACCTAAATTAATGAAGGATGAGCCTTGATGACACTCAACTAAGCGCAGTAATGATGGAACTAGAACTGGCTTCAGCAATCAGCGCTCAGCAACTTCCTCAGAATCAACATCAAACACAGAGCATGGCCACACCAGATACACCAGCCACGAGGAAGGAGGAAGCCAGGGGCTGTGTGGTGCTTAGCTGCCAGATGGAACTAAACCATGACACTATCATCTATCAGAAGCTTGTCTGAGGAGACTGAGGTTTTTTCCCCTAACAAATTATTTTATGGCCCTTGAGCAGCTATTGTAATCAGATAAAACAAGGCTGTGAACTCCAACAGAAAATTGGTCTCAGTGAGTTTCCATCTTGTCTGATAGAAAAATACATATACAATATTCATGCTTCTTTTCAAGTAGTTACACATTATTGCTTCTCTTTAGTTTTCTTAAATTCTCATTTATTCCTACATAAATTTGACAGTGTATTTAACATCAGAACCATAAAGAAAGAAGTTTATATATGCATTTAAGGAGCATTTGAAGACCTTTTTATTTAGACTATAAAGTTCTTTTATTATTTCTTTGCGAAATTGGAAAGTGGTTTTGCACCAAAAAAAATCCATGAGGTGATAAATTTTAGCTCTGAAAATGTGAAATTATGCAATTGAAACTGAGTAGTGACTTCAGATGTTCTAATCACATTGATTAAAAGGAAATGGTTGGGTTTTTTCTTTTAAAAAATAGGACTACATGTTGGAGAACTCTAGTAAACAGATGATTTGTACACTGAAAATCAAGAGACCAAAGCTTATGATGGTGTTAAATATCTTAAATTTTCACTATAAAGTTTTTTAAATGTGAGACTTTGTTGATGGGTATTGCAGAAAATTAACACAAAGTCATTGTTATTGTTCAGTAATAATTGCTTTGGATATAGCTATAACAGTTTAAAGCCATATTCTACCACATTTTTCAGTGTGTTCTCATCATGATGAGTTTCTTGCGGGGAGAGGTGTAGTGTCCAAGAGGTCTTGCATCTATATTCATTATCTCTGATGAACAACTAGCAGTAGTGGTGGTGGTGATGTCTGATATGCCAGAACTGATTCATGGGAAGCAGTCTAGGGTAGAAAGGCAACTCTAGTGAGAATTTTTTGAAAGGCCAGGTAATGACAAGAGTCAGTGCATCTCCCAGTATGCATGTTTTGTTTTCATAGGAAAAGATTTCTTTGAAAATTTTTGATCACACAGTGATTTGCTAGCAACAAAAGCTTTGGCCTCCTGGACCTAAGCAGCAGTTAAGGACAGAAAAGTGATAACCAGGTTCAAATATGTCACAAAAGTATTATATCTGTATTATTAAAGATGCTTGGAAAATCTATTGCATGTAAACTTGTAAGACCCAGCTGACATCCAAGAAGTATCCATATTTTCTTTGCCTAAAAATGAAGAACAGATCTCAACAGGCTTACTATTTTACTACCATTTGCTGGATCTTACCCAAAACTACACATCTCTTTCACTTCAAGGGACTGTTCTAGAATCATACACTCATAGACAGAATCATAGGGTGATCTGGGTAGGAATGGACCTCAAAAATCATCCAGTCCCTGACCACAAGCAGGAGCATCTTCCACTAGACCAGATTGCCCAAAACCCCATCCAACTTGGCCTTGAACACTTCAGGGACTCGGCATCCATATTTCTCTGGGCAACCTGTTCTGGTATCTGACCACCCTCAAAATAAAGAGTTTCTCCTTTTTATCTAATGTAAATCTCAATTTGAAACAATTACTTCTTGTACTGTTATTACAGGCCCTGGAAGAAGTATCTCTCCATTTTGCTTATAAGCTCCCTTTAAGTATTGAAAGGCCACAATATGTTCCTCCCAAAGCTTTCTCCAAGCTAATAAAACCCAACTCTGACAGTCTTTCTTCCCAGGAGAGGTGTTCCATCCATCTGATCATTTTCACAGCACATTTCTGCACCAGCTATAAAAGGTCCACCTCTTCCTTGGTCTGGAGGCCCAAAGCTGGATGGAGCAGCCATATTTTTCACATCTTTTAGCAGACTGTGTTATTCAAATAGCAGTTTCCAAATACCAGCAACTTAAACAATGAAATGAGTATCACAACACTAAAAATACAATTCTGTCCTTCCTTCTTCCTCTGAAAATAAAATTTAGAGTGTGCCAAAAACTATTGAAAAGTACTGCTTTTAGGATGAAAAAATTATTTTATGACAATAATAGTTTGTGGTCCACAATCAGAAGAAACTTTTGGCATGTAATGGCCTGTGGTTTGAACACATGTTTCAACAGACCTGAATGCTCTGACTGTAGTACAATTGCTGCATGTTGCTTGGCTTTGATAGGGTCAGACTGTCACAGGCTATCAAGAGTTTGTATGTATACTTTCTCTTCTGCCCAAAGGTAAAGGCAAGATATAACATTTCTATTAATACTTGGAGTGAATAACCTGGTTTAGCCTCTAGCTTATTCTGAGTGGTATTTTCACTGATGTTTTTTGGCTTGCCTGTTGACTGCTGATTTATGGTAAGCAAAACTTAAAAGTTGGTGATGCATTTAATAATGTAGGTACCTCTCTGTGCCTGTAGTTACTTGTTCCTGTAAGTGGTTGAGCCCAACATTCAGTTGCCTTTGCCTTTTTCAGAAATATTGGCTAAAACCAGCAAAAGCCATTTTTTCAACATTCCTTAATCTCCCTCAACTCTGATATCATGCCCATCCTCCCCACTTGCCCATCTAGCTAATGAGCAGCTTCAAGACCTGGTTCTGGTGAAGGCTGCAACATGGGATCCACTTGGCACACGCAAGGGAAGTAGGCAGCAAGGCAGTGCTATCTATGGGGGTTTATGGCTAGTCACAAGGAAAGCAATGGACACATTGCACAGTAACCTCATTTGCTGCATTAATGGATCCTGCTCAGATGTTATTTAGGTGTCTACCTCTACCTGATTCCCTGTTGTGGTTTAACCCCAGCTGGCAACTAAGCACCACATGGCAAATCACTCACTCACCCCCCTCATCTCAGCCCCTCTAGTGTAACTCACGCTCCATGGGAACATGCTATGTGGAGGTAGGGTGTAGAGTCTGCTGTGGAGCCACAGATTGGAACCAAGTGCCACAGAGGTTTCTCAGGCAATATCTGTGTACATCTATTTCCTATTCTGCAATGTTTTAATATAAGATAATAAAAAAGCCCATGACACTTTTGCATAATTTCTCTAAATATAAAGCATATACCTATGCAACATTGTACCATCTGTTCTCTTTCTTTAAAGAACTATTTAGTTCACATTATCCAACATAAAAGCTTGAATAATTATTTTCTTTTAAATCTGTTTTATTCATGTAGTTGAGTCTGGTTTTAGAGTGCTCCTAGTTGTTTGCATTTTGGCTATATTATCTTTTTCAAAAGACTTTTTATTCTGAAAAAATGTTGAACTGTGACAAATCTGTAATTTCAAAAAGTAAACTAAAATCACTTCTGAGCTTAAGAAAACTCATCTGAAAGAACAGACTAGTATTTAAATTAAATAAATAAACAATTCAAATTAAATAGATAATGACTCCTTATTGCTACTGTAATTTAAGTCCTAGAGCTTGAATGTGATCAATCCATCTGGCGGGAGGAAGCAGGTAAAACAATTCTACAAACAAGAGCTGAAATTCAAGTCTCAGTAGAGTGTTGTTTTTTATTTCAATTTACCTAAAGGTTATACTGGCAGCATGCCAAATACTCTAATGCTCACTTTTGGGGAGAAAGCAAGAGTAAACTGTCTGCACAGGAGTACCCCTACACTGACTCTAGCCCATGAGAGAAAGGATCACTACGGTAGAGCATTCAAAATGCAAGCAGCTGTGTGTGTTGTGCTTGTAGCATAGGGAAAGCACAAACCTCTGAAGGTGAGTGCTGGTGAAAAAAACAGCCTTTTTTTATAAAGTGAATTATTAGCAGCCATATATTTAGATTTGTGCTCCTCTGTGTGGCAGAATTGATAGGACAGACTTTAAGGCACATCCTTGGCTGACATCCCATATCAGGGGCACAGAGTCAAATGGGCTTCCATCAGCTTTTGCCCTACCATATGTCCCAGCATGGAGCTCTCTCAAATCCCAGGTTTTTTTGGAACCAATGCTTTTCATGACTCCTTGGGGTTCACATTGTCTCACCTCATCAGGGTAGACTTATTTTTTGGGGGTTTTTTCCTTTATAATTATCCTGAACTTCCCAAGCAATACAAACAGGAATTTAAACTACTCAAGCATTTACCCAGACCATGAACCATGATTTCAGATCTTTCTTTACTAGGTTTAACACCATTTGAAGTAAATCTACAGTGAATTTTCTAACTGCTGGTTAGCACAGACTGTTAGCGGGTGAATTGCTCTAATTCTTGATGGATGGCCCTTGCCCCTAAGATCCAGCAGAAAGCTTCTACTAGTTTTTCTCTGTCTGTTTACTCTGATTACAGAGAATTATCTACAGTGACTGGTAACATCTCATTTCAAGGTTATCATCATCTGTTTGTGTATAAAGTTAGGAGTGTGTTTTCCCCATGTGCATGACTTTGCATTTATTGAACTGAAATTTCATCAGCTGCTTTATGTCCCAATCATTCAAGAGCCTTCTACAACTCTTTGGTCAATTTAGTTTTGACTAGTTTGAATAATTTTGTATCATTAGCAAACCTTGTTATCTTATGCATCTCCCCACTTTCCCAATTTTTCATGAGGATGCTGAAAAACAGCAATATAAGAACAATTCTCCCTATGGTAATTCCTCTCTATTATGAGAACTGAACAATTATTTCTAGCTTTTGCTTCCTACCTTTAACTGTTGATAATTCATACTATCTGTGAGAAAAATCTCCCTCTCATCTCTCTATAGTTTAGGTTGTCTAAAATACTTTCACATTTGTCCTCCAAAATGTTCCAGAGTTTTGAGTGCCTTTTTATCCCTCAACCACCTTTATACTGTGTGCTTTCAAACTTTCTCAAAACAACTCTCACAGACTTGTGAGAAACAACGTTGACCCACAACTCTCCTACTAATGCCATCACATTTATTTTTATGTTTACTACTATGTCAACTACTATGTTTACCCTCTTTATTTTTGTAACATAACTCACTTTTTTGGTCACGAGCACCACACTTGTGATGATAAAAACAACAAAGGGCACTAAGTTCTTTAGACATTTGCAGCTTTCTATGCACAAAGCAGACAGGGTTGCACCAATACCAACAGCAGATGTAGCTTGCTATGGCAATTGTAGTCAAGCATTGGCCAGAAGCAATTTTACCTTAGTTCATGACATATATAAACAGAAAGCAGGATTGATTTGGACTTTTATCTAGTTTGAAATATGCTGCTGTTGTACTTAAAGCTGTCCTACAAGCTTGTGCTCACACAGCTGATTAGCTCTCCAGAGCAAGACTTGGGGAGGTTACAGGAGCTCCTGGGGCTCTTACAACACTATGCATCATATGTGTGCCAGGTGCCAGCTACAAGACTTTGTTGTGTGGGTCACAAGCAGGGTACGCATTAAGCCATGCAGTGCTGAGCCACAATGCTAGTGCAACTGTGAAGTGTCTGTCCCAAAAGGACACCTGCTGATGAAGAGATAATGAAATGAGAAGTACTGAAACAGATCCATTTGACACAACAGAACTACTGAAGTAAGAATAGAATCCCATTTCAAACCCTGTAACAGCGTTATTGGTACTAATTTTGGTAAGCTCAATTATTTGTGTTTGATTTTCTTTCTTTTTATGGTTGTATTTTTTTTCTCTGTGAGATCTGTGAAACACTGAATACTTTTATTATTTTTAAGTCTTTTACTGTTTTTACAGTATCTTCTCTGAAGTCTCTTTTTACTTCTAAGTTTTATGTACCATGATTTCATTAAGAATAACTAAATTGTCTTTGAAAAGTATCTCCTAGTCAAGAACCTGCTTTCAGGCTTAGATTTGCTGACCAATGTATTATTCACCTCTCCTTGAAATAGCCTATAAATCAACCTGCAACATGGACCATATACAATTAAAGTGATGTAATAAAATTATCTGTAGTCTTAAAAGCTATAGTAAAAGAATTCAAAGAATTAAGTTTCCAGATATGATCCAAAGTATGACAGATCAGACTCAGTGCTGAATAACTCTGGTTGGCAGAAACGCCTTCTGCTAATGACTTTCTTCTTGTACTAGATGAACACATAAGTGGGTTTTTTTTTAGTCTGGATAGCCAAACTGTTGTAAATTGAATGCCTCTTATTGCTTCACCTATTCCGCTTTTAAACCAGAAGTCTTGAAATGTTTTCTGTAGTGGAATTCAGTCTCTCAATTGCCCATGGAATAAACTAAGTCTGACCAAGGTGTATTGGGAGCATGAAGAAAAGAATTCTACAAATCTAAGCATCGCCATTATTTTTGAAGTGCTGCATGAATGAAAATGTAGAAAATTGGCCACTTCCAAGCTGCTGTTTTCAGAGTTAGATTTCCCAAAATGCAAAATTACTCATTATGTTGGATTTTTCCACCTGAGAAGAATTTTTTTTTAGCTATCTGTACAGCCAAGGCTTCCATCTGTTCTTATTGTAATACAGATGTGTCTGTCATAAATCGGCCATACATATCAGCCATGTATGTACTCCAGAAAGTCCAAGGATGAATTTAACAGAGCCAAGACAGTGCCATGTATATTTTCACAGCGTGCTTCACATGACTTGTGATGTTTTTTGTGATGAAGAGACCTTTCCATGCTCAGCAGGCTGCTTCTCCTTTAGCTCCTCCAGATCACAGAAGCACAGAATGTTAGGGGTTGGAAGGGACCTTGAAAGATCATCTAGTCCAAACCCCCTGCAAAGCAGGATCCCCTAGATTAGGTCACACAGGAACACATCCAGGTGAGTTTTGAATGTCTCCAGAGAAGGAGAACCCACAACCTCTCTGGACAGTCTGTAGCAGTGTTCTGTCAACCTCACAGTGAAAAGTTTTCCTTATGTTCACATGGAACCTCCTATGCTTCAGCTTGCACATATTGCCCCTTGTCCTATCATTGGACATCACTGAGAAGAGCCTGGCTCCATCCTCCTGACTCTCACCCTTTACATAGTTATAGACATTGATGAGGTCACCCCTCAGTCTCCTCTTCCACAAGCTAAAGAGACCCAGGTCCCTCAGCCTGTCCTCATAAGGAAGGTGTTCCACTCCTTTAGTCATCGTGGTGGCCCTGCACTGGACTCTTTCAATTCCCTGTCCTTCTTGAACTGAGGTGTCCAGAACTGGACACAATATTTCAGATGTGGTCTCACCAGGGCAGAGTAGAGGGAGAGAACTTCTCTCAACATACTAACCACGCTCCATTTAGTTCACCCCAGGATACCATTGGCCTTCTTGGATACGAGGGCACAGTGCTGGCTCATGATCATCCTGCTGTACAGCAGGACACCCCAGCTCCCTTTCTGCTTAGCTACTCTCCAACAGATCTGTTCCCAACCCATACTGGTACCTGGGGTTGTTCTTCCCCAGATGGAAGTCTCTACACTTGACCTTGTTATATTTCATTTAATTTCTTCCCTCCCATCTCTCCGGGTTGTCCAGGTCTCACTGAATGGCAGCACAGCCTTCTAGTATGCCAGCCACTCCTCTCAATTTTGTATCATCAAACTTGCTGACAGCACACTCTGTTCCCTTATCCAAGCTGTTAATGAATATATTGTATAGTACTGGTCCCAGTACCCACCCCTGAGGGACACCACTAGACACAGGCCTTCAGCTAGACTCTGTCCCATTAACCACAATTCTCTGACTTCTTTCCTTCAAATCTTCTTTCCGAGGTTCTAGTTGCACTCTTTCATTTTAATTTCATTTTCACTTACACCATTCCCATACAAGGTCTCACTGGGTCACAGTACCTCTTTTGTCAAACTCCTCTTTGCCTGCCCAAGGAAAGTCTTAATACCACAGCAGGAAGAAGATCGGCTGATAAATACTGGGGAAAGTCCTGTCAGCTGTGGGCCACATTTCTGTTCCTCCATGTGACATATTATGAGGCAGGGCACAGTGGGCAACATCCACAGGCTGTTTGGATGCCTTCAGGGAGCAGGAGGGCTAGTCTCACCACCCCATCCAGTTTTCAGTCCATACTTCATTATTTGTCCTTGTTGTTGACTATTATTATTGTGATTGTTATGGTTATTATTATTATTCAGATTCTTATTGTCCTTCCTTTTTTCATCAGTTATCTCTTAACTGACCCCACTGCAGAAAGTGAGGTACAATGAGAGTACTTTCTTTTGTTTGTAACAGAGAGCAGGGACAGAACCAGTGGGAACAGGAGCCATTAGCCAGTACTCGGAGAGCAGAGGAAGCATTTTTGATACTGGCCCTAATACTCTCACAGCTGCTAAGAAACATCTCCAGGAACTTCTTGACCCTAATGCAGTTTATCTATTTAGTCTGTCTTGCAATGGATCTTCCAAGTGTTATCCAGTCTCTCTTTTAATGTATGTCTGCTTGTAACATTCCTCATAAAACAAATTCTTTTAAACTTGGATATGTTGTAATGTAATGACTTTAAATCACTAAAAAATGGAGAATTGTCTATTTTAAATCACAGAATTAAAGAGGGGACAGTTACATTAGGCAAAAAAGACTACAAATATGCAATTTGAGTTCATGGCAAATTTAAGTAATTGTAAAGTATATGCACAGTTAGTTTTTCTTTAGTTTTTAGCAGAGAGGTGACACAAAGTGTGTCTACTTATGAATATGTACCAACCATAACATGCATAGGAAATTTGACTTAATTCTCTGTTAGGAGACAGCTTGCATGTTTAATTATATTACCATTTAATACTGTATAAACTCTACGCCATACTAATGGCACTTAACAAATAGAGTGCTTAACATTAATTATACTTGGAGATCTATAAAGCAAAATCCTTTTTTTAAATTTTTTTTTTTACTTTCTTGGAGGACTGCAATCTAATCATAGTGGAAAATCCTTTAGTATCTGAATCATACTTTAATCAAATTATTTAAAGTGGATTAGATGTCACATAGATATCTAGTTTTCAGATTCAGTCAAACACCAAGTGTATTTCCTGACACTTGTTTTCAGCCCTGCTTTTATGGTAATGTTGTTTTCCTTGCCATTTTAGTTCTGTTTTACAAAAGTACATTGTGGCCTAAATACTGCAAAAGAGTGTCATGGATAGTCTTTTATTTATGACACATGTAATTCAAGTTATGAATAAGCATTTCTTTTTTTTCTCCGATCTTACTCATGACAATATTGATAGAATCAAGAACTGAAGGAAAACATCCAGTTTATTGAGTTTATTCAGAAGTGTGTTGCTTCACCTTTCACTTCATAGGATAATTATCTGAATTTATTAAGAGTAATATTTACAAATTTGCTTAATGTTTCAACAAGTTTAGAGTTTTGAGAGATCAAATATCAGCCACTACATGGATAATCTGAGGGCATTGATTATTTTTATAAGATTGCAATATTTATGCTTCTTTCCTATTTCATTAATTATTTCACTGTAAGAGCAGTACCTGAAATTATTTCTTCTTGCATCAAATGGTCTGCTTAATGCTCCAAAGCCTGTCTTTTTTTGCAAATGCTGAAGTCTTGAGGGGAATTCTTTTATTGGCTTCTGCTACAAATTTTCCACCTGTTCTGGTGGTTACTCTGAGATATCTGTATGAGATCACTCATTCAAGTGTGGCTGATTTTGTGCAATATCATTATCTTTTTCTTCCTATGTTATATTCCATTCTACAGATACAGCACTGCCCATTCCTGTTGCTGGATCCTTATTTGAGCATGAGACCATATTTTTTCTGTTATCACCTCAGAAGCTGTTACCTTGGCAACATCAAGATCAATCCAAGACCATCTCTGAGGCAAGTATTTTGCCTAGGGTAAGGCCAGATTCTCTAGCAAATTACTGCCTCCTCTATCATTCTTTTTTCAACCCCACTTCATTCTTCTTCCTCTGTAGCTGATCATTCAACGCCATTTGGTTACCATGAGTCCGAAAAGTCCTGTGCCTGGATCATGACTGGTTGTGATTAAGTTCCACTGACTCTCTTTTGGCAGAATCTGATGCAACTACTACAAGTTTGTATACTGATTGACTTGATCTGCTGTTCTAGTACTGAGAAAGGCTGAGTAATTTCAGCAAAGTTAGAATAAAAATCTTGATTGAAACATTTTAAAAGACACTGAGATCCATCTCGCTGGTAGGAGCAGAGGACACAAATTTCTTCAAAACTGATTTCCATACTTGGGGAGAGCTCAAAGTTTTTACTCTGTAAAAGGGCTATAATCTTGCTTTACTCTGTGAGGAACTCTTTCTGATGTTTCGATTTTTGTTCTTCTTTCTCTCGGGAGAATTCAGGGTCTCTTCCGCTTAACATAAACCATTAAGCTAGGGTTGAGTGAGGATGTGGAGTATGCTAAAGAGGATGGAAGGTTTTGGAGCTGAACAACAATAGGTGAGAGAGTTCATTCTAATTCTGCAGGACTGTAAGAATAAGTCAGAAAGTATCTGTGATTGTTTTTCCTGTTGTTATTTTATGTTTAGCGAAGGTGTGCCTTCTCTAAAGAGCCAATATCATGATCCTTCTCCACAAAGGCTTTTTGTACTTGCCGTTGCTGTATTTCTTGATGGCAGCTTTTGCAAATACTGTGGTTTCTTGTCTTATTTGTCTCTTCCTGGTCTCCTTAAAATACAGAGTACAGATCAAGTACTATTATTATTCTTTTAATGACATTTTTCTGCTATGCACAATGGTGGGTCATGTTTAAAATACCATGTACTTAGGCATTATGAATACTGTCTTGTTTCTTAATCCTTGCAATAGTCCAACTAACAGCATTTATTTTAAAAAATACATGCTTGTGACTAGCTCCAGAGAAAGTTAATTGGTAATATTCCTGCAGTCTAACTTCATGAGGTCTGCATGAGGTCTGCATGAGGTCTTTCTTTCTCACTTTAAACTTTAGCTTCAACTTGTTTAAATTTTTATTTCTGCAGTTAGGGTTTTGGCTAAACAGAGTCCTGCCTAGGTTTTCAAGACAAGACAGACTGAAGTTCAGACAAACCCACTGGCTCCAGCAAGAAATGCTTTGTGGTCCATCAGTTTATAAGGACTTCCCCTGCCTCTTGAATAAGTTCTTCTTCTAAAGGAGGTCAAAGGATTGAATAGTTGCTCACCTTTGTTTATGATGTCATTTATAGTCTTCCTCAGAGGCCATGTGCCGTTACTTCCCCTTGCAGATGACTGTCACAAGATTTTTGTGGGCATGTTACTGTACGTGGTAGAAGGAGGAGAAGGACACAAGCATTTCACACTGTTGGATTTCGGTGGACAGTGTCTTCTTCAGAGGAGTACTGTAGGGCATAAAAGTCTCTCCTGTGCCATAACACTCCTCAGGAGGTGATGTTGATAAATAAAGCAGGTTTTCTGTTCTGCACAGTTGTTATGTTAAACAGATAGAGGAATTTAGCAGAAAATACACCTCCTTGCATTCCAGCTTGTCATTAGATATCAGAAGGGCTGCGGGTAGCTTGACTTAGATTCTGAATGATTTCCAATTCAGCACTGTAAGACTGGTCACATTCAATATACTGCACTATCATGATTATGGATGCACAAATAGTGTGAAGGACCTTTCAAGTCTGGTTGTGTCCAATGAAATAGCACAGCTAGACTCAGGTGGTTTGGTTGTGTTCCATAGGAACTACCACAGCTGGATTAAAAAATGGCGCTGTTTATTGGGATGATTGCAAATTCTTTGGATTGACAGTGATGATACACTGTCTAGTAAAGCAGGTGCAAAAAAAGAAGCAACATAAGACTACATAAACCACACATAGAACAACATAAAACCACTCGAGTAACACAAATAACTGTATATAGAAGTTTCTAAGTTTCCTAGAGTAGATAAGTGTTCAAATCTCACCCAAGGTGTCCTGGCTTGGGGGGGGGGTGCGGGGCAGAGGGGTAGAGCGGGATGAGGAGCAGGAAGAAAGGCTCAACTCATTATCTGGCCCCAGAAGTCAGCAATGATTCATGATGGCATATTCTTGATTTGTTGCGATGGTATCTTTCCTAAAATGCCTCTGTTCTTTGGTTACTTTTATACTATTTTCCCCTATCAGGTGGAGCTTGAGTGACTCTAGTCATACACACCTTTGTTGTGATTGGCATAAATTTTCTTTGTTTTGCATTTAAAGGTACAGACTAGCAGAAATTCAAATTGCATGCTTAGTGAGGGGTGGTTAGCTTTTGGGATGGAGGTGTGGTTTTGTATTATAATGATATTATAATGAGGAAAGTTCTCCCCAGGGACATGATCTTGACAGGAAAATTATGAACTGCTGGCTCGGTCCTGGTTCAGTTCTGACCTGGAGTGGAAACAATGCAGCTTCTCAGTACCACAGGACAATAGGTTCCCATAGATCACAGACCCTTGTTGCAGTGTCTCCCCTCTGCTCTACCCTCCGTGTGCTGTTCTCTCAGGGTTAGCACATCAAGCTCCCCGGTTGTCAACCTCTAAGATTGCCTAGGAAACTTTTATGGAATATTTGCTGCACTTCACCCTGGAAGATTCTTCAGTGCTGAACCTTTTCTTCAAGCATGAACATAAGTTTAATTTCCAAGTCACCTCCAGCAATTATTCCACAACAGTGAAATGTGGTGAACACATACACTGCACTTGCCTTACTACAGAATACAATGTCATTGCACTTGCACTAACCTCAGAGTTATTTGGTTTAAAATATAAATGGTATTTAAGATGAGTATTTGAGGGTATCTGGTGCTTCTTTAGCCAGTGTTTAGGTAGCTCTTTCCCTGGAAAATTTTACTTGTCAAAGAGAAAACCCATAAAATCCTACCAATAAAGAGCTCAAAAAGGGCTGTATTGACATTTCTGTTGCCTGGTTCAAAGATTTTGTACACAGGTCCAAATATGCTGTATGCTGAGCCTGGAATGTTTCTCTTGGTTCTTTCCTCCCTTGCCATGAAATTGAATATCTTCTTTAGAAAACTGTTCTCTGGATCAGAGTCTGGTAGATAGACTTTCTGACCTTGCCTATTTCCATACATACTACCTCCTTCATTCAACTCATAGGGGACTTGGAAGACTTTGAAATCTCCCTGTTTCTCTCATACTACTGTGACAGGCATTAGCCTTCTAAATATGAATTCAGGGGTCAGCACTTATCCTGACATTTCAGAGTAGATTGCAAGATAGTTTCCATAGAGTCCTCATGGTCTGCATGTGTTTCTATTATCAAGAAAAATTTATGGGCACCTATAAACATTATCCCATATCTGTTCCTTAACAGAAAATGCATCATATGATATTAAAAAAAAAAAAAGAAAAAAGTGCCAATTCAATTCCACTTCATGCACACAAGTATTTCTAACTCAGGAGTCACCTCTGCCAAGTGCCCAAACATTCAAACCATAACCCTTCTGCAACAAAGTCTGTGTTTAAAGGCTGTCTGGTTCACATCTTCAAGAAGGCTTGGGGAAGATCTTATAGCAGCCTTCCAGTACCCAAAGGGGACCTGCAGAAAAGCTGAGGAATGACTGTTTGTAAGGACGTGTAGCTATGGTTTTAAGCTAGAGCAGGGTATGTTTAAATTAGGCATTAGGAAGAAGTTTTTCACTATGAGGGTAGTGAGACACTGAAACAGGCTGCCCAGAGAGGTGGTGGAGGCCTCATCCCTGGAGGCATTTAAGGTCAACCTTGATGAAACTCTGAGCAACCTGATCTAGTTAAAGGTGTCCCTGCTTACTGAAGGGAGTAGGACTAGATGACCTCTAAAGGCCCCTTCCAACCTAGCACATTCTGTGATTCTATGATTATTCAGTATCACCTTGTTCACATTTGGGATCATCAAGTCTCAGTGTCACCTGAACTGCTGGTTATCCATGCACATCCCAAATGGCCCTGTCTCAGCTGGCTCCTGTTCACTCCAATACCTGCTCTAACAACCCCTGTTCAGATTTTCTGTTCCTGTTATTTTAGTTTCCTGGTAAGGAACTGAGCAAAATAATGAAGTAGGGAATTGGGAAGGGGCTTGGCCATTTTTGCTAGGATAAAATTTGTCTGATATTGGCTGATGCTGAGGAATTGGCCAGGCAAGAACAAGAGGGAAAGTAAAGCCCCAAGCAGTGCAGACTAGCACAGTAGCAATGGTGGAACTACTTTTCTGTGAAGGAGAAAAAAATTCTTCACAAGTTGATTTTCTAGAAAAGGGATAAAACCGGTGAATAAGATCCCATTACCTTTCTCACTGGCATTCTGTATGAGATCTTTCTGTCTTGGATGTGCTGTTTTAAGAAAGCTCACAGAACTTAATGCCTGTTTTTTGCAGACATGTGCATGGTTGTCTTAGCATAGCTCTTCATTTAAAGTCATGGGTGGTAGGGTCACTGCCTGAGTGGCTGAGAATTCTGTAGAGAGGATTGCCCAGAGACATTCTCTGGAAAGATGTGACTACACTCAGTGAGAAAAAAAGGTAAGCTGCAGACAATGCCAGCTCCTGCTGAAGAAGAAACTAAAAGAGATGGAAAGCCATATATGTCCTGTTTTGTTTATGACAAAACATTTCCAGACTCCTCAATAGATATTTTTTATCTATGTCAGAACTTGGCTGTCTGTTAGGTTTCAGTTCAGCTAGGTAGGATGATGTTACAGGATGTGGCCTGGACAGGCCACGTACACTAGTAATGACTCTATTTGACACTTCAGCTCATTTAGCAGTATGTGATTAATAAGGTTATTAACTGGTTTGATCGTGTGATAGCTTTTGCAATATAAACCATGCATTTTTTAGGTACTGGGATATTTAGAAGATTCAGCATAAAGACTTAGTGACATTCCTAATTGCTGTTAGAAAAACCTGGAAAGTGTGCTTTTATGGTGTTTTTATCAGGTACGTAGATAGATACCTTTTATTCTTTTTTTTGGCAGTCTTCTAGTGTGTTGTTTTTTTTCTCTTGCCACTTTTACTGATTTGAATTTTTTTTGTTTTTTAGGAAATTTTCAACTGAGAAGTTGCTGTGTCACCTGATAGCTGTGTTCTTTCGATAACTTTATTTGTATCCTAGAAAATTTAGATCTGTTCTATGCTGATACTTCTGCTGATAATGTCTAGCAGAACAACTGGCCAGTCTTAATAGTTTCTATAATACTCTACAGAAGCCAATACACAATATTCCACAGAAGGAATTTGGATTGGACCAGACTTGGAATAACAGAATATAGAATTGATAAAAGGTTATGCTTTTGTCCAACATGTCCTGCTTTGAAAAGGGCTATCAGTGTTTTTCAATTTTAGGATCTGTGCAGGTGCTCATTAGTACTCTTTTCATTGGCAGTCTCATGCCATACAAGAAGACAGTAGCCCAAAGAATGCATTTCAAAGGGGAAAAACCCTACTTCATGTAAAATGGTCATTATGACTGCAGTGGAACAGTTTTCTTCCGGCAGAAGGAAACTGAATGATTTACTAAGACGATATGCTCCACTTCACACCAAGTTTTGCTTTGACAGTAGTTCATTGAAAATGAACTTTTTAAATTTTCCTGTTTTCCAAAGGGACTGAAGAAGCTATTAGTAACACTTTAAATAAACATATTATTTGCAAAGAGAACATTTTATAATCAAATTCTGCTCTGACACAGAAGACTCTGGGCAGCTAGATGCTTCCTAAGTGCATAACAGGACTTTGCATTCAGATTCTGTTCTCATACATGGAGTTAGCTTTGCAGGTGGAGCCCTCTGCCTGGATCCACAAATTCCTTTCTTCCTGCAATCCCAAACAAAATGTAGCAGAAGATAGAACAAACTCAAATTAAAAATCTCTTCCATAGGCAATTCTTGCAGGTAAGTCAGAGAGTAAAGTTATTCCTAGACAAAAAGTACTATGCAAAACCAGAGCAGTTCCATGAGGCACTCTAAGAGATTCCTGTCTCCTGCAGACACAGCACTGGAAAATGGTCTGACACCACCTAGTCTTTGCTTTTCCCTTTTAAGTCTAAATATTATAGAGGAGAAAGGTTTGAGCCAAAACAGTTTAATAACTCTTCATCAGCCAGTGTGGGTTTGACAAAGCCCACCACTCCAGCTAAGGATAGAGCTAATAGATATTTCATTTGAATTTCCAGAACTAAAATGTTAAATCATGGACATAGCTAATATTCTTACTAAAATCAATGGATAAAAGTACTCTCTGCAAGGGGGAATGGAAGAAATGTGATCTTTTTGAGCACCTTCTTTCTGGTTTAAGGTTTTGAAGCAGGTGTTTCTGCAAGTAGAAAATTTAGCTTTTGTCACAACAAAACTTCTACACCTTCAGGGTGAATGTGGTTTACTCACCCTGTATCTGGTACAAAATTCTCTTATTGAAGAGGACTTCTATCAAATGCACTTTCTTTTGAATTAGATTTTGGAAAAGCCTGTTTGCGTAAAGGCTTGCACTGAAAATATTTATGCAATGATCTTTAAGCGTCTTTTATTCCTCTTTCTCAAATTTAACTTTCAGTCAGTTTGGGCATGAGAAAATAGAACTTTATTGCTGTAGGATATTTGTTCTTCAGAAATAGTAAATAGTAGTAAAAGTTATATAAGGCTGACAGTTATCATCTCCTAAATCTTACCTGGGCAATCTAAGATGTCATATCCTCTGGTTATGTTTTCTTCCTTTTGCTAGAAGTTAATGTTCTGGTACAAACTGGGACAAAACGGGCTGTTTATGGCTGTATTTGTATTGGCGTAGCAGGCTGTGGACCAGCGCACCTGAGGAACAGACTCATACTCCTTTGTCAAAATGCAAACTGCTGTACAAACTTATAGCAACTTTAATCCACTGAGGAATAGAGTAAAATTACAGAAAAGGCCTAGATTTTTAAGCTATATCACTGTGGCTAATAATTAACTCGAATCTACTCAAATCGCTCTAATTATATCACTGTCTACCACTGCTTTTGAAGTGTTAACAATCTTCTCAACAGAAACAAGTGAATGGACAAAACCTCATGAATGTATGTATCCCTCATAATTACACTGTAAAACAAAGATTTGGATTAGATTGCTTAATAAATGCATCATATCAAAATGTGATTAACATGACCAGATCATGAATGCAAGATGCTTAAGTGGATTATACTGAGCATTATGTTTTACCATCTGATAGGCCAGCTGGTACAAATTAAACTTATGTTACTGTTTGCAAATATTACATTGACATTTGTAAATATATGCATATATCCGGATTGATATAATTTCATTGTATCATATTATATCAATACGGGGCTTAATAGAAATATATTTCTAATTATATAATTATATGCTTGCATATAAATTTATATAAATTTCATATCTATATATCATTAATATGTTCATATGTTTACAATAACTAATAAGCATTATCAAAATAAGACCCTCTGTATGCAAATAAATGGAGTACAATTAGAGTTAATCAAGTTGACTTTAAACCAGCTTCTGGGGAGTCTCAGCATTATTTCTTATGTTTTGAACTTCTATTTACCCTTAAGTGTATGATTGCCTGGATATCCCATGGGGCAGCACTTTGAAAATGTAATTGCTCATTTCCGTACTTGGAATCATCCAGAGAGTTCAGCTGTGCTCTGTGCAGCAGAGAAGAAAATAATCAAATAAATGTGCTGAACATGCCACTTCATTACAAAGTTCTGCCAGGTAGCAGGGTCTTTTTGAGGTAAACTTAAAAAGATGTATTCTATTTTAGGAAAACCCCAGGAAGAAACTTTCTCTCACTCCTCCTTCTCCCTAAGTCTATTGCTTTTTCTACTTCTTCCGTGTGTTTTCTGCCCTGTGCCCATTTGTTCTGAATGCCTCCAAGAATTGCAAAAACAACGCCATGGTCTTGTAAATAGGTTATAAACTTAATGAGAATCTCACTTCAAGAGACCATGCTTAATCCAGAAGACATCTCTGTGTGCAGTGCATCCACACGGTGTACTGGCATTGTCAACAGCAGATCATTTCTTCTCTCCAGTTCGTATGATCTTCTGTGAGTTCATATAATTTGCTAATAGACTTAGTTTCTATAAACTTTAACCCCTTGGTGGCAGACTGACATCTTTCCTAATCAGACTAATGCTGTCATTCATGTGCACGGGTTGTTTTCCTATAATATATGTATGCACTCGCATGCAGGTTATTAGTGTTGGAGTCTGCACAGGAAGGAACAATGCAAATTAAATGCAATCAACCACTATTCTCAGTGTTTATGTTCACCTACAAATATATATAATAAAATCATGTATATCAATCCCCATTCTCCATGTTAGACATATTTGCTGTTAATGAGCCTCTACCAAAATCACACTCTTCTCATTATAAACTGGCGGTTTACACTTCACTAATGCACTAGGAAAAGTTGGACAGAAACAGTAGAACGAGATATTTAATTCCTTGCTTTGGACAGCATTCCACTGCAGATGTAAAGATGCTAATACGTTTTCAGTTGAATAGATTTATTTGCATTTATCTCCTATTTGGAAGGAAGAAAGGAAGGAAGGAAGGAAGGAAAGAAGGAAGGTAGGTTTGTTCTATAGTCTCTTTTGTTGGATCAAAATGGGGTGTTTTTCGAGGCTTTCTTGACTAATAGAAATTACCTGATTCCCCTTCCATTTTAAAATTTAATCATGCTGGCATTTTAGTGGCCAAAATATAAATGAAGCCTCATTACAACCAGGTGCATGCAGGATCAGTAAATTCTTTCTGTTGGAAAACTAGTGAGATGAAAATAAGGCTGTTAATAGAATATCCATCACATTGATGAAACTGTTGATTGAAATTCACTCTCACACATAACCTATTTGTAATCTCTCTGTAACAATGTATATTAATAGGGTCTTGCTACTTCCTTATTAGTGTTAAAATGATACTAGGAAATGTTTCCAGATCTTTTTCTATTGGATTTCACAAAAGCAAACCTTATTTCTTCTATAAAAATCTGTTATTTGTATGGTCTTAATACAGCTCATATATAATTAGAAAAAATGAAGGCTTAATACCATATGCAGATTTTTCCAGACCTAACAAAGTCTGAATATTTTTTTGTCACCAAGCAGGAGTTAATAGTATTTAAAGGTAGATTTGAGGAAGAATTTCAATAATGTTATTTGAATTCTAATCTAAGACAGAATTCAGTATGATTTTCTCATTTTTTCCACTTTCTGGGTGACAACTGTATAGCTCATTTTACAATATGCATTTTACAAAGACCACATATATAAAGGATTGATCTATGATGCATTCCTCCTTCAAAAGTCTGTACAAAATAAAGAAAGAAAAGAAAGAAAGAAAAGAATTGTGCATGGAAAAGCCAAATTGTCCAAGGCCACAGAGCATATACATGGCAGTTATGATGCCCAATTCAGTCCAAATTACGATCAGACAGCTTTTGGCTTAGGCTATATAGCACATAATTAGGTCTTATTTTTGCAAAACTATAAACTTATGCAAGTTTGAACTCAAATCTCATTTTTCTCCCACATTGTATCTCAAGGGTTTGAAAACATGTTGCTCATTTTTGCTATCTCATAATCAAGCTCTTCATTTTAATTTACTGCAGCATGAAAATATATCCCCAGTTATTTGAAGTGAAAGCTAAGTTCTTCCTAAAAGTCTTTTTTATTCATTATCTACTTCCATTTTGATATGGCCTTCAGTATTTTCTTCTTTCAGCATTGTTTCAGAAAGTAAACTGTGAAGAGAATATCTTGATAGATGACAGTATCCAAATGAATAAGGAAGCTATATGAGTTCCTAAGGCAGCATCACTGAAACTCATGCTGACTTGTCAGGAACAAGAAAATTAATATGGATTTTTTTTCCTCAAGTCTCACCAGAACTAAGTCAAGTGTTCTTTGTTGTCTAGATCCAGATGTTGCTTCTGTGGAATTCAAGCCTCAAGAATGCTTATAGTTACTGCAGCGTTACATTCCTTGTCTTTGGGAAGGTAGAAATTCACTCTAGAAAGTTATATCCTGATCCATAACATTTCATTAATGTCATCTGAGGTATTATTTACATCCAATATATATGCTGTACAAAAGAACTATAATGGAGACTCTATGGATGATGCCTCCATGTTACAGGGAGCATATTCTTTGCTACAAGTGTTGTGAGGGACTGGAACAGGTTGCCCAGGGAGGTGGTGGTGGCTGTCCCCTCCCTGGCAGTGTTCAAGGCCAGGTTGGATGTGGCCTTGAGCAGCCTGGTCTAGTGAGAGGTGTCCCTGCCCCTGGCAGAGGGAATAGAACTTGATGATCTTTGAGGTCCCTTCCAGCCCTAACCATACTATGATTCTACATGATTCTATGAGTCTATAATTCATATGTAAGAGCAAGTCAGACTTCTTTTTGGAACTTTTCTCCAGGGCAGTGCTCAAAGTCTCTCTCTTCAGTGTTCTGGACAACAGAAACATGGGGATGAAAATGACAGCTTCTTGTTTTGTCATTTTCTTGCCCTGCTAACTGTTTCTGTGGCCAGCCGACCCAGAAGAGCGGTTTACTGTAGAACAGGCTTCCAAACTTTTCCCTGAGTCCGTTTTCATTCCAAAGACAAAAACAGTAAAGAAATACCATAGTTAGCACTGAATTTCTCAGTGTATCACAGGAGAGTGCACATAAAGTTTAAAGAAGGGCAGACAGGAAATCTTCTGAAAGATAAATGTTCATATCTCTAGACCAAATTCTTTTACGGCTGTGTCTGACATTACAAGTAGCACTGGATTTTTCTAGCAACAGTTTATACTAAGAAATTAAATCTGGCTTTCAGTACTGCCATGGTAGGGCAGTCAAGAAGTGATCTTCTATTGACTTCGCATTCAAAGGAGATGTATTTTTTTATAAATCACCTGTGTCTTGATATGCAGAGCATGCAAAAAGAAGGTAAGATCTGGGATTCAAGGCATTATGGAAATGTGATGAAGATTAATTGAAATCAGTGATTAACTACTCAGTGTATCGCAAGGCAGCACTTTCTCATTCTACAGGAGGGCAATATATGGTTATGGCTTACATATCAAAATTGTTTCTTCATTTGTAAAATTTCAAAATTCAGTCTCATTCATTTAAAATATGCTACTTTGTACACTTACATTAAGATCAACTGCATGTACTTTCTGTATCCTGAAAGAGCAATGGCTTAATTTTACCTAGTGGCTGATTGTGCTGCAGTAGATATTTAGCAGGGTGTACAGGTTCTAACAGGAATCAGTGCATAAACAGATCTGCTATGATTCTGAATTTGTAGATCTGTCAGCAGGCCATGACATCTTAAACTACTGTGGACTCCTTGCTAAAACTGTACTGTATAACAAAATATCAGCAAATTTGATCATGTTGCACCTGGCTGTGAAACAGCTATCTCCAGCAATGGGAAAGCCAACAAAATGGCTTACTGAACTTGCACCTGCACTGCTAACGACCTATATGAACAACTGGCCAATCTACCTGGCATGATGAGATTATCTGGGAGTTTCTTTCATCTCCAGAATCAGACCTATAGGAGAGTTAATTTTGTCTGGCACCAGATAGTACTCAGAATCCAGTCAATGAAGCAGAAACAGGATTAGTATGGAGAGAATAAAGTGTGGACTAATACACTGTAGCAACCCATAAACTTTAAAAGTAGCACTGAGCCAAAAATACTGGCAATCAAACATCTTTGCATTCAGACAAACTTCTGTTTTTGAATAGTAAATCTACAGAAGATTTAAGCTCTTCTTGAGTGAAGGCAAACTGCATCACGTGCCTTAAACAACTGGGGAGATTTTGTTAGGATTGCACAATCAGGGATTAGAAAAGTAATCGCAAATACAACAGAAAACTGGCCACTGACTGAAGATATGCGAAATCACAGTAAAACTGGCTGATTGAAATTGCAGAATACTTTTTTGTCACAAAACAAATATTACTAAGCATCAACTTATAGAAGCAGGAGTGTGTTGAAAAGACTAGAAACACTTGAATTAGTTTTGAATGTGTAACAGGACAAGAGATAGTACACAGAAGTGGGGTGTTTTGCATGAACTACAGATGTATGCTAATGCATGCATGCAGATGATGAAACATCAGCTGATGTGGATTCTTGGAAAATCTTTGAAATACCAAGAATCTGTCTGGATATACAGATCACTCTGTAGCTTGTGTGAAGTAAAGGAGAATACATTAAGATACAATGTAGGCCTGTATTGATTCAGATTTACCTTTCCTGAAACTTTTCACATAATTCTAATGAGGTAGGAGGGGACAAAAAGTGAGTGCCTTCCTATAAACCAAAATCTGTTCCATTATTTGCTATTTAATTTTTATTATTTCCTATTCCCTGAGAATCCATTGCTTGGCCTAGCATCTTACAGTTTCTGAGTCTTAAAAACACTCTATAATTTTCCAATTTCCCCATTGCATTCTTTTACATCACTGCTACCATACCCTGAAATCCCTCTCATTTTTTTCTTCTTTTTTTTTTCTTTTTTTTTTTCTTTTTTTAAGGTTTGGATGGTTGGTTGGGATTTTTTAAAGCGTTTCCAGGTGGAGACAGCCAGCCTCTTTTCAGTTGTCTGTGGAGACAGGACAAGGGGCAATGGCTGCAAATTGGAGCACAGGAAGTTCTGCACCAACATGCGGAAGAACTTTTCCCCAGTGAGGGTGACAGAGCCCTGGGACAGGCTGCCCAGGGGGGTTGTGGAGTCTCCTTCTCTGGGTATATTCAAGACCCATCTGGATGCCTACGTGTGCAATATGTCCTAAGAAACCTGCTTTGGCAGGGGAGTTGGACTCGATGGTCTCTGGAGGTCCCTTCCAACCCCTAAAGTTCCGTGATTCTGATTCTTTTTCATCCTTCACAATATCTTTTAACAATCATAACGCTACGGGCATCATAATAGTCAGGGAAACAAGGTTGCAGTTACTTGGTTATCTACCCTGCCATCATGTTAATACCTTTTGTTCCTTTCCTCAGACTTCATGTATCTTTGTTATTTGAAGTACTAAGAATATTATTCCAGCTTAAGTTCTTAACAAACCTGGAAAGACAGGCAATATGTTTTCTTCTGTATGATGCGCGCCTGCATGAACAGAACTTGTGTTCTTCTTATACTACATTTATAAAAAGTTTCAATGTAATGACCATAATCACCTTCATAATCTTTTTCCGCAGACCAGTTTTCTATATTTCTTCCTTTTCTTCTATTGCTTACTGTTCCTATGCTATCTCACTTAGGATAATTCTTCCAAGATTTTAGTTCCTCATATTTTAAAATCCAAGTGTTTCTTATGTTCTTCTATCTTCTGTTTTGAACACAGTTCATAACAAGCTGCTATCTGCTCCAGATTTCATTGGGGTTTTATTCTATTTTCCCACTACATTTAAGATCTCTGCATTTGGGCCTTTTCATCCTAATAAATAAATTTCCATTTATCATTAATTTTACACTTTTCTGCACTCAAAAGCAGATATATTCAGTATTTCTTCCCAGGTAGATTCCGTGAGACCACCCTGCACCACCTCCAAATGTTCCTTTGTGAATACACAATGTGGTTAATCACTGCATTCTACCAAGGGCTGATGTGGTGTTGCTCTAAAAAGAAAACATAATAATATTTTCTAGCTAGTGCTTTACCATGCCTATCAATTCTCTTTTCCACACCAAGTTCTCCCATACAGGGCAGCTGTGTCTGAAGTTTCTTTACAAATTCACTCTCTTGATACTCAGAAAAGAAAAACAATCTGTGGTAAAGCTCTACCACAGACTATTAGCTGTGGACTAGACAGTTCATCAGTTTGTCCCATCTGCTAAAGAAGGATAATAGTCTGGTCATTGCCTCATCCACACATCTACTTAGATTATAAACTCAGTAAATAGAATTTTCTCTTACCATCTTGTTCTCAATGTTTAACAAAAAGAAGCCATCCAGGTCTACTGCATAATCAGAATACACTGCTGGCTTAAGCCCCACAGACAAAATGTTCTTTCCTTTTAAACAGAATATTGTGGCTATAACAATATTAATGCAAGATTAACTACGAAAATTCTCTAATTCCTAATCTGTCTCTTTAGAAAGGATACAGACTCCTTGCATTCAAGGTCTGAAGTAACAATTGGCTCCCCTCCTCTTGTTCTGATGTACGGCAACTGGTAACTGAGATCATAACGCTTGCATTATGCATCTGAGTCCAGAGTATACAAAAGAGTTTTCAATATTGTTTTTGAAGATGTGTTTTAATTTTTGATTACACTGGCTCCTGCACTCCTTTAATTTCTGTGATCAGACTATACACGTCTTTGGGCAACATGATACCCCTATTCATCCATTAGTCTTCAGCCCTTAATGGTTGTATTGGTTATTTGCTGTACCTTTTCCATAGTATCTAATTTTTGCCTTTTAGTAGGCAAGGGTTTTTACTTTGTTAAAACACAGGATGGACTCCTTATCTTTGGTATTGTATCTTCATCTTATATCCAGCTCCTTGAACTGTTCCAAAAATACAACTGGACAAACTAACAAAAACTGTGATCTTGCCTTTCCCCATGACTCAACTTTGCTACAATAAATGTCTTTTGGAGTATTTTCTTCCACCCTGGCTGTTGAAGCCAAATTCAGGTCCAGCTACCAGCTGCCAACTTTGTTGCATCTTTCCAGCACTACCTACCACTTACTCAGCAGTGAGATAACAGAACCTGTTATTTCCTTTGGCAATACAAGCTAGAGGCAATTTGGGCATTACTTTTTAAACTCAAATCTGTCTTAGTGTTTCCAAGTCTCTTTGTCCCTGCAGTTGATAAAGCAAAAAACCCAGAGAAAATGTTTTCAAGTGATGTTCTAACAATGAAAACATGTCTGCTTTCTTATGACAATGTTTGAAACAAAGGGCCTTGGACCCAAACGAAAGTCATTTTAATAAGCTTCTAATTATGACATGCCCTCGGAATTGACTTTGCTGTGCTACTTGTACCTTTCTAATAGTCAACTTTTTATATATGTTATATTCCACTCTTTTCCACAGTTTCTTCCAACTTCAGCTATCCAAAAGGTAAAAGTTAGTGAACAGAACTATTTTCCACATAATGTCACTTCTCCATTAGTGTTATTTTACTTTGCCTAGAAAAATTATCTTTATATATGGAACTGAAGCGGAGGAAGGGAATCAGTGGAGGAGAAAGGTAGAAGTAATCTAATAAATGAGAGAAAGAAAATTCAGCTAAATCATATGAAAGAATTATAAAGAGAGAACTGAAAAGTATATGCTGATTTTAGAATTATGAGGGAAGAACAGAAGAAGAAAACAAGAATTTAGTGCATAGGTAAACAAAGAAATTATGTACAGAGAAAAAAATTGTTAAATGTTAGATGGAGTTACACTTGCTATTAAATCTAATGGATGCATCAAGCTGTATGAAGGAGAAAGGTTTTTAAAATCACAACTGTGCACTTTTCCTTCAGCTTCAATCTAAGCTTAAAGCATGTGTATGTTTTTTAAAATCCCATTTCTCTAGAAACGGGAAACTCTTGGATACAAACATCTCTAACTATAACAGGAATGAAAATGAAGCTTTAAAAAATTGTACTTTGGATACATTATAATTATTTAACTCATACCACCTTCTTTTATGTTTTCATGTCCTAGCTTAATGCAAGCTTTTTTGTCAGGGTTGGTTTTGTGTAATTACAATGAAGAAGAGTTGGACCTCTTCTGCTTTTTGTGTAATAACTGAATGTCAAAAGTGACGAAATTATTTTCTTACTCTGTGTTTTTTTCCTACAGGTCAAAAAATATTGAAAAAATTGAAAGCATGAACTTTTGTAATGTGAGATGTTCTCTTTTAAGACATCTAAAATTATTTTCAATTTTTTTTCTTTGTACTTGTTTGAAGAAGATGTTTCTACATAAATTTCAATTTTTCTTCTTTTTAACTTGCAGTAATAATAGTCTATCTGATTCTCCTTTCAGCATTAGCATCTCTAATATGACATCTAATTTTGTACCCCAGAAGCATACCAGATTCCCTATAAAAAAAAATTCAGTGTTTTTTGGCTTGGTGTTCACACACAGTCAGTCTGAAAATAGCCCTTAAAGTCTTTCTTGAACTCTTGAAGGGGTTTTTTGCCCCTTTAAAATTATAACGTAAGCAAATCTGGACAGGAGTGTTATCTGGCAAAGATGTCTGAATGGTCAACTTGCTATTTCTGATAGGAAGAGATAGACTACTGTTAATACAAAACTAATATAAGACTAAAATAGTCCTCTAAATGGCCTTAGAGATGTCATAATGCTTGTAACAAAGCCAATACACTCTTTTAGGAAGAAAAAATGTCATGGAATGCCCCTCACAATATTACCTTTTCTCAATCAGAAAGCCCTGCGAGAAAGGACCTCACTTATCCTTTGGATTCCTCTTCTCCCTGAAGAAGTTGGATACACCTCCTGGACAGGATTTGGTCCATTTTAGAGCATTTAGGGTTACAGAGATGATAGCACATCTGGTCTCTCTTCAGCCTTACTCATTATGTCACAGGAAGAAAGACACTCTCTTTTTTAAAAAAATATGAAGCTATGGTAGTCTCCAAACATTATTTAAAACCAAAATCAAAACCAACAACAAAACCAGAAAAAAAGTAGGAACCCCAAAACATAGTCTAGTTTCTGGCCTTATTCTTGGAATAGACAAGCCACCTGCTGCTTCCTGATCACAACTGGAAGAAAACACACAATTTAGTCCTCAGTATATAACAAGAAAACTGTACTTTCTACTGGGAATCTAAGGACTGCCTGCTGACCATGTATTCTCCTTATAAATAACGGATCACAGACTAGAAATGCTGTCTCTCCCAGATCATATCATTATATCTTTTGTGAATTCTTGATCAAATTCCTCATCCTCTGAGTGATTCTTATATTAACTGACGATACATTACCTTTAATGCTTGCTTCCAAGTTGTTACTTCCCACTCCAGCTTCCCAAGCTAACCTCTGTGAAGCCTTTTGAAATTCCAGAAACTTTTTTTCTTTTTAACAAAACAAAGTAGAAGCCCTCCAAACCGAGTATTTTTATCATAGAATCATTTGGTTTGGAAGTGACCTCAAAGACCCTAGCCTCAACCCCCTGCCATAGGCAGGGACACCCTCCACTAGACCAGGTTGCCTAAAGCCCCATCCAACCTGGCCTTCAACACTGCCAGGGGGAGACAGCCACAGCTTCTCTGGACAACAATCCTCATCATAAAAAATATCTTCCTTAAATTATCTTAAATTATCCATGGCAAAGATACATAAAGAACTGAATTAAGGAACTGGAATGAATAAAAACTGTACTAGCAAACTAAGCAATCTGGCTTTGTTCTGTCCTTTTCCAAGTACTAGAATAAATACCCATCAACTGGGGAAAGAAATGCAGCATGTTGCCATGCCACTGGATAAGCCTGAATGATAAGTAAAACCAAATAAATGGGCTCCAAAATCCAAATGCAAAATGACTCTCTGCTAGCATAAATTCTGAAAGGGGCACTTAATATCCTTTAGCAAACAGAATTACAACTTTTAACTCCTCCCTACAATTTGCTTGTACTTTGGTAGAAAAGTTTCTTGGTAGAAATAGCTCCTTATGTAATGTTTGGGTTTTCAAAATACTGAGACACAGGCTGTATTTTAATGGCTAATGTACTGGATTCAGAGCAGGTAAACAACTACTCTCACACCTTGGTACTGTCAAAGGGACATGTAACAATGCAGCTTGCCAGCAAATGTTCAGCTGTTAGATACTTCTTTTGAAGTTAAGCAAATTAAAATACATGGATGATATTATCTGGATGTAGTTCTGTATTGATTCAAGCAAGATTTTGCTGTTGCTTTAGTAGAAGAGGTTATAAAATTGCTGGAGGAAAATCTTACACATCAGACAGGTATCAAATACTGGATGTCAGCTGCTACAGGTAACTTCACATCTAAGGGATTGTGCCTCAAATTATCCTCACTGCAGCCACACAATTAAACCTATCTTGTGTATCACACACACACACACACACACACACACAAAAAAAAAAGAAAATTAGAGAAAGATTTGATACTCCAACATGTTTTCTGGTACCTAAAGATGATGTTACGGAGTTTTTGCTCTCAACAGGTCACATGAGTAATCTCACTGATGCCATGGAATGCACAAAACTATGTGTATTTTCATTATATTTTCTGTCCAAAATAGAGTAGTGAGATACTCTCGTGGAAACAGCTGGAAATTAGACCATGGCCATTTCCAAATTTCTTTTTTCCCAGTAGTCATTTCCTAGGTTGGCACAGCTCAGCTGATGCTGGCTAGTGATTTTTACTAAAAGTGTCTTGTAAAACTTCTTGGTTTAACAAAAGCACAAGATTTATTTTTTTTTAATCAAAATAAAAGGTAAATTCGGTAAGCATGATGATACAGGCTAAATATTATATTGTGAGGTAAACATTTTAGCCAAATATATGGTTCAAAATTAATAACAGTTATTAATATTATATTGTAACTAAAATAATATATGCAGACTGTTAATATACTGTTAACGACACTCCCCTTCTACAGCACATCAGTTGGTACTTGTTTTCTTTACTTAATGTTTAACAAAATCGAACAAATTTAGCCAAGAAGTAGAAAACCTGAGTAAACTTGAAAATCTATTGACAGACGTGGGAGACTTCATGTTATATAGAAAAAGTGTAAAAAGGAATTTTTTTCTACCTCAAGTTTTTATTATGGAAGAACTAGGCAAAGCTGAGAAAAACGCAGAAAGCTAAAAGATTCAATTCAAGAAAAAAAAAAAAGTGAAAAAATGCCAATACTTGTTAGCAGTTCAGCTAAACTGGTGCATGGCTTGCTGTTTTTTGAGCTATGAAGACAATTTTTCAACTGTTGCAAACAAAATCTACCATTTGCTTTAGTAAATGAAACTGTTTTCAGCTCATTAGTACTGCATTTGTTTTTCATGGCTACTGCAACGAAACAGTTTATTCCAGCATTTCTTGACCTCATTTTTTCTAATCAGTAATGTCTTATTAATAGAGAAACAGGAAAGAAAAAAAAAAGAGATACCCAGAGTGATATTAATGGTTGACTATTTGAGAAAATAGCAACTTTGGACATACTTTATGTTTTAATGGTAATTTTTAGTTTTCCCAACAAGAAAGGTCTTCTTTATGTATACAGTACACACTCAAAGCTAACTATAAAGTAGGCATTCATATCAGGTATTAAATTAAATAAGCAGACATAATTTTAGCAAACTACAGATACTCCTTTAGCTAATATTTAGAATTGATAAAACCATTAAATCTTTAAGCCTCATTTACCTAGAACTCATCATCTGTCCTCTATTGTATTTAGTATGTAGCAAATTTGGAATGCTCACTTGAATTAGTTTTAACAAACAGGTCAAACTGGTGGTGACCTTTATCAGCACACAACTTGCAGTTTGTTATCATGCCTCGTATCTCTTGAAATTAACTTTCATTTAGCAGAACAATGTATGTTATTGGGATAGATGACTCTGGATTTTTACAAATATATATGTCATCTACATACAAAGCAATCTGTCTTTTTCAGATATAAAGTATGTTTTTAATATTCTCCTAGAGTAAGGCTAGCCAAAGAAAAATTACCTTTATGGAAGACTTTCAGAGGACAAAGAGACGTCCATCCTTCTGGCTGACTGGGGTAATGTTTCACATTCAACTGTCTGACATTTCTTTGTTCCATGATAAATGCTGAATGCTGCAGACAGCCTATTCTGAAATTTCATAGTGTTTTCATGGCATCACCAAGCTGAAGTCTGTGATTTTTGGTGACAGTTGCAAACATTAAGGAGAGAAATACGGGAAGAAAAGCAATGAAAAAGCAGCTAGTTTCACCCTCCTCTCTAATTTCTGGCCAGGGAAGTGGAGTGTGTTTCACAAACTTTTAGGGCAAAACAATACTTGCTCAGTCCATTTCCACTTCCTATGAAAATTTAAAACTAGAAATATCCCAAGTTACTTCAACTAAGTAAAGAGAATGGAAAAGGAATACTTTGTGACAAGATTGGAAGAGTGAACTATGAGGCAAGTCTGGAGAGAGAGAGAGTGGGGGAGCATTGTACAGGAAAAAACCCAAGTGAACAACTCTTCTCAGAGTTATACTGAATTTAGAAGCAAGTTTGCCATGGAGAAAAGGAGTGTTCCAGAAGGGAATGGAAGGAACAGCCCAATGAGAGGAATGTTAATCACACAAAACTTTGGGCATCAGAGAACAAGATAAAGATTAGTAGAGGAAAACTGATGCTTAGCAGACAAGCAGTTTATGGAGTGATGTAGAGAAATGTCCAAGAATATACCACAATGGTTACTTATCACTTTCAAAATGGACAAGAATTATAAGGAGGAAAGAAGAATGGGTAGAGGAGGTAAGTTTCTATATTCCCTGACAGCGGTCTAGTCTGTAATGAACTGCTTTATTTTCAAGGCATGGTAGTATTACAACCAGTCTACTTTTCAGAGTTTGTATGTATCTGATTAATCAACAAATAAGTAAATAAATATTTGAGGCTTCAAGAAACACAAGTACTTCTTAATTCAGTCAATGGGAAGTCCCATCTCAATAATCAGTAGATTATTACAAATAGTTTTACAATTTTGCGTTGATGTTAGCACCAAAAAAACTCTAGTATACAGTTTCAGCATCTGATAATGTCAAGCTTTCCACTTATTCGTATTATTATTTTAAAGTGTATCTATCTCATCAGATCTTGGTTTCTTACTGTTAGAAAGAATGCATCTGTAAAATTAACATTTGGGCATGAAAAAGTTTAGTTTGCATGCTAAGGTGAGGGCAATCTGCAGCTAAAAAATCATAGTATCTCTCTCCTTCAAGCTTTACTTGAGTTCTAAGATTTGATATAATTTTCCAAATAAAAAAAACCCCTCATATCTTACGGTCTGACAATTTTTAACTAGCCAAGCAACACTCTGTTTAGGGTAAAGTTGCTACATTTTTTCCTCTATATTCAAATAACTATTCTCATTAACACTCAAGGTTTTCTGTATTCCGGGAAGTATCTGAGAAGAAGCTCAAGAAAGGTTGGAGGCATCTTCACACCATTTTTTAAAATGGGAAAATGATACTGCTTAACCCTGGAGAACTGCAGCCCCAAAGATGCCAAACCCTGTAGTTCACAGCAATTCATAGTTTTACCGTTCCTATAGTCTGACCGTGCTGTGGCACACTGGATGGCTTGCCATCTTTTTGGTCTTTTGATATTATTGTGTTGACAAAAAAAAAAAAAAAGCAACACGAAGATTAATCTACCAGTATAACAGCTATTCTGTCCATGTGCAGTTTAAAACAGCCTTATTTAGAAAATCTGGAAAAATAAACCAGGCCTGGAAGGGTGGAATTATCACTGGAGTCTAGTGTGGATCAAGATAATTTACAAAGCATCTAAAAAATTTTAATTACAAGTTACATGTATGTGATAGTGCTCTTGATATTTCAAGATACTCAATATCACAACTTTGCTAAACCTCTCACAACTTTGCTAAACATCTCACAAATGGGGTATAAACCACACAATATTATATGTACCTTTCAAAGAGAGGTGTTTTAAAAATTGCCAAGGAAGCTCCATATAATTAACAAAACATAAACATTTCTGGCTCTCTGCTTGGTAATAAGGTCATATATGACTACTTAAATGTCAACAGCTATTTTTTGTAACATTAACTGACACAATGTCCAGATGTTAAATATCCATTCCATAGCATAAATGAAGGAGTAAACTTTTGAGAACCAAATAAAATTTATAATACCTAAGCAAAATATTGCATCTTTATTAGGAAGCGGGCTTTTGGAGTTGAAAGATCAGCTGCATGCTTTGAAACCGTTGTGGTAAAACAACTTACAAAACAAAACGTTCAGATAGAACTTGACACTCAACATGTCACATACTCAGAGTTCTCCGGATGTTTGTTAGCAGATACTTCATTCCAGTAAATTGTAGAAGACCTTCAATACTCAACTTCTCTTTTGTCAAAGAGGAAAATGGAGGTCAATGGTCTTGCTTACAGAAGAGATTTACTGTTAGCTGTGTTTGGATGAAGTAATACTGAACAATTCATGATTACTTTGTCTCTATATGCTGGCTGTATCCAACTGCAATCCAATTTATTAACACAGTGGTAAGCTAAGCATTCAGAGTTTTGGAAGGTTTGGCTTAATACCGCAATGGAGCCTTCTGGACTGTTCACCTTCCCATGGTCCATGATGGGATGGGCATTATCAGCCCATCAGACACACCTCGGATTCTGAGAAATAAACTGAACTCACATATTCACTTTGCTTGCCTCTTCTTCTCCTTTTGACATGTATGTATCACTCCCAGCCAGTATACCACTCCATAGCTGCTGTATGCCAGCAGTTGTTAGCACAGGCTTGTGAAGTGGTTTCCTTAGTCCAGAGGCCTTCTGCTTTGCCATTCAGCTCTGGAGCTACAGAGCTGCTGTTTCAGCAGCATCTACCATCATGCCAGTTATAGCAGGAAGAAGACATAAGCAAAGCAGCAGTGTGGTGACCCCTGACTGGTAATTTGCTCTGTACCTGCTGCACTTCAAGTAGCAGGAATCCGTGTCTTACAAAAAAGGTGCAAGCAGACATGATGCATCCCAAACACAGGATGACTGTGGAAAAAACTAACCTGTATAGATACATGCACAGAGCTCATTTGAGCAATAGTGGCAGCATACTATCTAAAGACTACTTTAAATAATTAACTCTACTTTTAATTATTAACTCTTTTAATTTAATTTTACATCCAATTTCAATAATCAGAAGTACGTTACAAGCAAGAGTTTATCGCTTACCAATAGTAAGTGCAATGTGAGAAATCTGTGAATGCTGTAAAGGATGAGTAGGTTATTGTTGGTGTGGAGTACAAGGCATGGCATTATGGCTTTGTACCCATCATTTTTCCAGTGTTACCAAGGAAACTGTGCATTGTTTAGCCTTATTAACTGCTGTTTCCACCAGGTCTCTTAGTTCTGAAGTAGAAGGTGGTTTGTGGTCCAAGATGTGGTTGCTTGATATGGAACAGATCTGGTGAGTTTCATGACTGTCTTATGTAATAGGAAAAGATAGCTTGTTTCCATGCCATTGCCCATTGCTGCAGACTTCAGAGATGCTTTATACTTCCTGTGAGTCTGTAATTCCTGATTTATCTCCTATTTCCTTTGCTAATTAAGTGTTCTAGTGGATATTTGCAAGTTCTAGCTGTACTATATTATGTAAAATCAAAAATTAAAACGTGTACTTTTCTGTGAAATGCAGAACTTTTTATCAGGCTTCAGTAGTATTTTTAAATGTATTTCACATAATGCTATGATAAAATTCTTCAGAAAATATTTTAAAATTTCATTAAATTTAGAATTCTAAATTATATGACATTGATCAAACTGTGAAGCACACTGATTCAAATTTAGCTGTTTTCTCTCATCATTCAAAGAACATGGCTACATTAGAATTGCCTGTTCCAAAGTACTACGGGAAGGACAGCAAGAAAAATGAGATCCTAAGAAGATGTCTGTGAAACAGACATGTTCTGTGTCTACTTACAGTTGATAAATTTCATTTATAAATTGTATATATATTCTTGTTATTCCCCCCTTTTTTGGTAACAGCAATTAATTATCAATTCATTATCAAACTATATTTTCTGGCCAGTATTTCTAGTCTTTGCTCTGTGCAATCACTTACTCTTGATTTCCTCCACATTTTTCTCTATGGATGAGGTTCTCAGTTGTTTGGTAATTCTGCTGGCACAGAACTTAGAAGGAGGCCACTTGTGTTTATGAACAGCAGCTGTCCACAAAATTATATTCAACCTTGAAGTATTTTTATATTTCAATGCACAAGCCTTACTCTATCAATTTACCTTCTTTAATAACTGACTTAAATTTTCTTGCTGCCAAATCCATCACCTGAAGCTACATTCATGTGCTAAATGCCCTCATAATGCAGAGGGCTAATTGTTCAAGATTACTTTTAAAAGTTTCCCTAATAAATAAGATTAAACCAAGATTTCCTATTTAAATACGAGTTTGGATTGTTTACAGTCGGGTCTTCAGAGATGTGTATATTCACTAATCAAGTCAGAATAACACTGTAAGAAAATGAAGGAGTATATTGGTTCAATGGAGGAAAAATCCTTTCTTTTTTAATCAAGGCTATAAAATATTAATTTTCACCAATTTACTTGTACAACCTGTCCAATATTTTGACAACATATCATGACTTCCCTATTCTGTAATGCTGCTATTAAAATACAGTAACAAGTTCAGTAATTCATATTAACAAATTCAGAGCACTAGATTTCATATTCTGAATTCAGATTTGTTGGCTTAGCAAAGTCACAAAAATGGTATACCACAAATGCTACTGGCTTACCCAAGTCTCCTTATTTGACTAAATTGCTTTCTAACCAAAAAGTAATCAGATCAATTATTCTTTTAACTGATTTAATTCTGTTTATTATGGGGGGAGGGGGCACAAGGGTGGGAACGCCCAGAAAACATAAATTCCTGGATAAAAAGCAGATTTTTATCCAAATTCTTCAAAATTGGAAACTGATTAGTTACAAGAAGCTGTTAAAAAACAACCAAGCAAACAATCAAACAAAACCCCCAATAACAACAAAAAACCCAGAAGCTAGTTCTTTAACTTAAAACTAAAAAAAAAAAGTCTTTAAAAAGATTTCAAAAAATAATTCTGACACAATATAGAAGGTTTCATCATTTGGAACTAAACTTACACAATAAAAATGTTTTCATTTTCTGGGTTTCTGTTAAATAATATATAAAAAAAACCATAAAATGGATCAGAGGTTTTACATGTCCAATAAGCTTAAACTATTAATGAAATCTGCGAATAAGGACTACCTCAAGACAAAATTTTTGCCATCTAGCAAAAGAGACACTAATTCCTCATTAAAAAGCTCATTAAAAAAAAAAGTTATATAATTAGCTTTATTTCAGAACATCTTTGATTCACAAACTTCGGCTGAGTATAGCAACGAGTCTGTGTGATTTGTGTGATTCTGAACAAGGTTTGAAATTGGTTTGGGAAAGAGGAGGGTGCAATTAAAATCAAATTGTCTTATCCACTCCATCATTACATCTCATGAATCCTAAAAAGAAATACACAAAAGTTTCACTGCTTTTCCTAGCAGACTTATAGTTGTACTCTTATAATCTGGTTATATATATCCTTTTCTTGACAGCTTGATTAGAAAAATTGCATTTTTATTTGCTTACTTAATCAACACATCCTTTTTAACATTTTCATTAATGATCGGGATGACGATGCAGAGTGTACCTTCAATAAGTTTGCTGATGATAAAAAGCTGGGAGGAGTGGCTGATAGGCCTCAAGGTCATGTAGCTATCCAGAGGGACCTCAACAAGTTGAAGAAATGGGCTGACAGAAGCCTCGTGAAGTTCAACAAGGGCAGTGCAAAGTCCTGCACCTGGGGAGGAACATCCACATGTACCAGTATAAGTTGGAAGCTGACCAGCTGAAAGGCAGCTTGGCAGAAAAGGACCTGAGGGTCCTGGTGGACAAGTTATCCATGAACAAGCAAAGTGCCCTTGTGGAAAAGGACAACAGTGTTCTGGGCTNAGGGGAGGAAAGAGTTTCAGGGTGATCTCAATGTGTGTAAATACCTGAAGGGAGGGTGCAAAGAAGGTGAAGCCAGGCTCTTTTTAGTCATACCCAGTGACAGGACAAGACGCAATGGGTGCAAAATGAAACACAGGAGGTTCATACTGAACATCAGGAAAGATTTAATTACTCTAAGGTTGGTCAAGCACTGGCATGGATTGCCCAGAGAGGTTGTGGAGTATCCATCCTTTGAGGATACTCAAAAGCCATCTGGACATGGTTCATAAGAACCTGCTCTTGGCGGCCACTGCTTGAGCAGGCATCTGGAGAAGAGGAAGTCCAGAAGACCCTGCTGTGATTCTCTGTGATTCTCTTAATACTAGGGTACTGATTCTAAGGAACAGTAGAAGTAAAAAATAATTCAAAGAGGGGCAGTTGTTAGACATTTTAAATTAAACATCTGGAGAAAAACATGCACAAAGACTGGAGAATGTTGACACACAGCAGGAAAAGGAAGAGAATCAGAGATTCTTCCTTCATACTTCCAATCTCTATCTACAGATCTTAAAATTTCTCACAACTTTTCTTCAAATCTCAAGTAAAGCTACTGAGGAAAAAATTGGAAAACTGTAGCATCTGTGTGTTGTTGAACTTGGTAATTTTGCAGAATATATACTGCATGATCCACTATGGTATCACTTTCAACATAATGTCTCCTTTGTTTAAATATATATTTTCAAATCTTCTCATCATTTTACTTGTTTGATGGTTATAAGGCTCCTTGCAAATTTGATGAGTTGATCAGGCAGGCTTTGAAATCAGACAAGTCAGTTGGTTTTAACATTTTAATATTTAAATATATTTGTTATATCTTTACTGCATTAATACATGGCACCAGAGATGCCTTGAAAATGCAACTTCTCATAACAAAATAACTGAAATATTGTGACTAGAAAGGCTTTTGATCCAAATGCATGTGTATCTATCCTAAAGTTACTGAGGAAATTACATTTTGCAGATAAAATTCAATTTCTTTAGCTCAGCAAGAACATAATAAGATTATTCCCATCATATTTTAAGAATATGAACTTGGAAAATTTGTCAGGGAGATGTTGGGGGAAGGGTGTTTATTGGTCACTAAAGCAACAACACTCAGAGTTGTTCTCACAAATTACAGGCTATATTTTCTGAGAATTATTCTTCCAGAATCAAGAAATGCAATTAATTAAAATGACTTGGTCATACTTCTTGTCTCCTTGCAAAACTTCTTTTTCCCAGAGGAAAAGAGATTCCTAAGCACTTAAAACTCAAGGGCAATTTATTTGGATATAGACACATAGTGTAACTAATATAAAACTAAGGACACATTCATACAGTCCACTTAGTTTCTTGCTTTTTTCAGTAGCAAGTCTAGCAACAATATCTTTTGCTGAATGTAGATACCAGGCAACTTCCCCAAATGAAGTCAACTCTATTTCACCTAAGGAAAGAAAACTAGAAGACAGAACAGTACAGAGGATAATTTTATCTTTTTTTTCAGTGTGAGAAGCACTTTCTGTCTTCTGTTCCATTCTGTTCAGTGGCTGGTCTAGGAACCTACAGGACATACTGGTCTACCAAAGGCATTCTTCATAACAGTATCTAATGTAAATAACAACAGTATATAACTGTAGAGGTAACCAATAAAGACTACACAAAGTATAAGGCAGACCAGACTTGGAAAAGGGACAAAGACTCAGTAAGTGAGAGAATTGCCATGATTTAGTTAACCCCCTAGGCATTCTCTCAGTGTAAAACAGGTGATGGAGAGGCTGTTCATTTTCATCAATTAAAAGAGCTATTTTTACCAAGCAGTGGAGTACTTTCAAGAGGAATTAATATTTTAAAGAATATTTTTGTCTCCCAGATATTATTTCAAAACTTGAAACCTACCCATTGACTTCATCCAGTATCTGCTGGAATCTGGAGTTTCACTCTCCATATCAGGATGCTGCTAAAGGATAAATGTGCATTCAAGAGTAATGTTAAGGTCTTCAGGAACAAGGTCCATGTAAATACTTGATTTTCTTGCTTAAGTTGAGCAGGATGCAAAGTATACCCATTGGTTATACAATGATGCATAGATCAAGTGGAGGTTATGGGTAGTTTTTTATGTGCTGCACATAGCACCTGTTTGTGCAGCAACAAGAAGAGCACATAACTTTTGGTGATGCTTCTACTGCACAGTCTCCGTTACACAGATTTCCTGTGGTGCTAATATCTCCTCAAGCCAAGGGGGACTGTTAGTTATCAACTACTCCCTCTCCTCGGTGAAATGGAGGAGAGTGGTGTGAGGCCTTTGCCATGTGAGACATTCCCTTCTTCGGTGGGCTTATGTTGCAGAGGTCTTCTATTGCCAGTAGCAAGACAGGTAAAAAGTACAGCAGATAATGTCATCCTTGGATCCTAACTTAACTCATCCTTGTTAGGAACCGACACCATATTTGCAGAGAAGTATCCCAAGCATTTTTTCACTTTTAAGTCTATCTTCATTCTGTTCATTAATGCATGCCTACATTAAAGGAAGCAACACTTCAATTGCTCTTAAAATTTCTTCTAAATCAAGCTTCTTTGCACAGAGACCTCTGCCATGCCTGAAATACTGTTGTTGTGGTGTAGACCCAGCCAGCAGCTGCGCACCATGCTGCCACTTGGTCACCCCTCCCCACCCCCAGTAAAAAGGTAAAACTTTTTACTGAGTTGGGATAAGGATGATTTACTGGGACAGAAAAGGAATAGAAAAATAACCATGATACTTATAAAAGAATATGCAAAGCAGACGATACACAATGCAACTTGCTCACCACCCAAAACCCAATGCTTACCCTGTCCCTGCAGCGACTACTCCTTCCCTGCCAGCTCCACTTTATATACAGAGCACAGCACCATGGTATGGAACATCCCTTTGGTTAGTTTGGGTCAGCTGTCCTGGCTGTGTAGCCCCACCACTTCTTGTGAAGCTTAACTCTATCCCAGCTGAAAACCAGGACAACTATTTAAAGCTTGGATATATTTTCCATAGACTTACCTAGCCATTGTTACTGACCACCCCTGCAGCTTTTCCAGTAGTGTTATTTGTCCCTTTGCAAACAGCGACTTCACATAGTTGTTAATCACTTCCATCCAGCTGGCAAAATCTCTTTCCTATGCATGTGGTGCACCCCTCTTCAGGCTGTTTACTAATAATAAGACCTGTGACATTAAAGTATAAAATATTCAAAACTTTTCTTATTCAAAAAGTACTATATGTTCAAAGGAAAGAGCTAAGCAGATGTGCCAGCTGACTAAAATCAACTGTGAAATGTGGAATTTTGATTTAGTTTTCAAGTGAGATTTCCTCATATCAGATTCTTGGAACAAATCTTAGGGAAACAAATTATATGAATAACTTTCAGAAGTTATCTAAATCAAATTTCTGCTTCAGTTTCTAAAGGAAGAATGCATTTTTTTAAATGTTAATAATAATATCTACAATACGGGTATAGTCAGTAAGAATAGTATGATGACAAAGGCAATACAAATATTAATCTAATAAATTTCTTGAAGAAGTCCAAAGAGAATAGACAGCATGGATTCCTCTGATAATATTATCTAGAAAATTTGACTTTTCTGTCAGTGATACATGTCTTCTCTGTGGCTATTTTATTTGAAACAGCAGTCTAATTAAAAAGTTTAAACAAAGATCCTAACTTTTCAGGTCACACAGTAGCACTAAACATTTTAAAATTTTTATTATAGTATTATTATGCATGTTAGACAAATTGATTTAAAGAAGGGTTTTGTGTTTTGACAACACATTGGGGTGCTTGGATATGATCTGCAGCTCTGTGCCAAAACCACACATCTCAAGCAAATGAATACAATGCAGAACTGATCCTTTTTCCTGACGTTCCCAGAATCTTTCTCAGCTGTACCAAAAGTGCTAATAGACATTTGCTTTAGCTTGTGCAGTGGATTCCCAGACACAGCTAGCCAGGCTCTGAGAGTCAGTAGTGCTATCTGGAAACTATCAGTGTTAACAAGACATGGAAATGTGACTGTTTTTAACAGAAATAAACTTCAGTCCCTGCATTGTCCTTTATGACCAAAAATACGTTGTGTTTTGGAGGAAGACCTAATGTTCTGTGTGGTTTTATGTTCCTTGTCCTTACTGTAAAGCAAAGGAAAAGTTTCAAACAAAGCAATATTATGCATTTGTGTCTAAGGATATTTCAGTAAAAAGTTTGATTTGAAGCATTTTCATCTCCTTGCTCTTTGTGAAAAAGGAACAAAACACTGGAAGGAAAACTAACAGCAGCTTAGCAAGCTTTTCCTCTGTAGGTCACTCATTTAAATCTGGTCCAAGTTTGGATAAAGCAGAATTTCACATCTCATAATTGTTTAGCAACCTTCCCAAACTGAGTTGAGCTGTGTTCAGAGACACAGAGGATGTGATAATTCTCTGTTTAAAAATGCTTGCATTATAATCACCACAAGTCCCATCAGTGAAACAAAAGAAAAAAAGACAGGAGCTTTGAAGTGATTAATTTGATAAATAATTTTCCAGTTATTTGCACTTTTTAAAAAGAAACTTCCTGGGTTTTGTTCTAAGGTGTGTTAAATGTATTAAATGTGTAAAACAGGCACATCTGACTCTGGTTTTAGTTTGGGCACAACTTAATAAGTGCACGCTAAGCATGCTTCCTGGCTCAAGCATCTTGGGAGAGGAACAACTCTTACATGCCCATGTGGCACACCTGTGAGCTGTAGGCAATGGGTTGCTGAGGTACTGAGGTATTTTAGGGAATAAGAACAAGTGTAACTTTATGTGCATGGAGAAATTTAACATGGAGATTCAGTCACATCCACGTAGAACTCAGATTGCAGTTTTGAAATCAATTGGCAGGTCTCCCAAATAAGGAAGTCCTTATGAACTACACATTTTATAAAGACATCACTGTTTGATTTGGGCAGTTCAAGAAAATACCTGAATGGTTTTGAAATGAGACATCTGATCCTGGAAGTCAGAAGATCTGAGGAAGCAGCTATCCATGCCTGGAGGTTGGTGTCCCTGCCTGTGGCAGGGGGGTTGGAACTCTATGATCCCTGGGGTTCCTTCCAACCCAGACCATTATATGATTCTTTGATCAACATTTTCTCTGACTGGAAAATACACCAGGTGGCTTTACTGAGAAGCAAAATAAATTTGCCTCACAATATCTTTTTTTTCCTTTAATCAGATTCCTTTGTACTGAGAAAGAAAACTCCGGTATTTTGGCTAGCATTTATTTGATTTGTGATTCATGATCACAACTGGACAGAAGAGATTATTTATTTCCATTCTCTGAGAGAAATACTGATAAAAATTTTAGATTACCTGTTTAAAATTGTTTACTCCTTTTCCATAGTCCATATTATGACTGTTCCACATTCTCTTGTGACTGTAAGGATGCAGGTTGTCTTTCCTCTACCTTACTGTTTAAGGCCAACTTTTCTTAGTCAGTGCTGATCACCACAATTCTTCCTTATCACTTATGTTATCATCTCCTGAGCTGTCCTGAGAATCAGTGGAAGGTACTTCTTACTCTTCAGATGACCTGGAGAAACATGCAAGGTTCCAGCTACTGAAAGTCCGGGCCAGGACCCTAGTTTAAAAATGAGATGTCATACAGATGAAATGGTGGGGTGTTAACTAACTAACTTAACATTAGCATAGTCAAAACAGAAAAAAATAATAAATAAAGCAAATAAAAGGTGTGGTTTTTTAAATAATCAAAATGAACATTGATGCACTGATTTATAGTCTTATTTGACAAGTACAGAAGTAAAGCTCTATTCAGTTTGGTTTAAGACCAAATTTTAAGTGTCTCCCTCTCTGTATCCATCCAGCATTTAGAAAATGTGAAGCGAGACACTTGATCTGTGTGCATATACTGTGTCTCCAGATTAAATTCAAAGCAGTAAACTTCAGGATGGAGAAACAGACATGCTTCTATAGCACATTTCATCCGCAGAATTTCCCTGCTGTGTGTTTAAATTGTCAACTGATTATTAGCCCATTGTAAGTAAAAGTCTCTTTTCTTCCTGGCTGGACAATTTGACAAGCCACATTCAGACTTTCACAAAGCATATAACTTGACAGCTAAAGATTATTCAATCATATAAACTGAATTAATATATTCAGCTCATTACTGCTTTTTGTTTGGGACCAGACAAAACAGTAGCTTATGATTTGGGGTTCTAATATAGGATAAATTGTTTCCTCCCTTCTTCTCCATCACCTGTTCCTTCTGAACCTGAATTCTCACTGCTAGAAATTAATTTAGTTATTCCAACTTCCAGAAAATCACTGCATCAGAATCTGATGTGAAAGATTGTAATAAAAGGCTAAAATGGATTGGTTTTAGACCTTTTTAATGGAGTATCCAAAACATTCTTGTTATTTAAAAATGATAAAAGCACAATATCCTCTATATGTAATGTTTTTTAAAAGTTACAAAATAATTGCATGACATGAAGTGACAAGAATCAGTAGGTTTTGAATGCTGCCAAGTTTGGCATTAAAAACAGATCATTGTGCGCTTCTATAAAAAATGTGAGTCCACACCTCAAAAGCTCATATCCTTTTCCTCAGACTGACCTTTTTTTTCTCTCTTCCAGCAATGGTTCTACCAGAAGAGTAGCAATGAATCTTCTCTAACTTCTTTTCAGACATTGTTATGTTATTGTTAGACTCAAAGAATACCCCAGAAAGTATTTTAGGTAATCTCCTCCCCCTCCAAACAAGGTCATATAGGCTTGGCCATCCCTCACATATCTTACTGTAGCCTGATCCTAAAAATTTCTGGTGAAAGCAATTTCTCATTATCTTCATGTTATCCAATCTTGCACTCCATCATTACACCTACATGTTCTAAGCTTTTTCAAGCAAAATTGTCTATGTTGAAAAATGGATTGATTTCTTCTGACCTTGGAAGAAAAATCGTGACCATCAGTATTGTAACTACATATAACCAAGTCACCCTTAAAGACCTCACAGTTCCCTCAGAGGTCGTGCTTTCTAAATCCTCCCTCATTCACATTGCTGGATCCTCTTTACTTTGTTTCGCATTAAAAATACAGTTCCCAGAATAGACACTATATATCTTCAAGTCTTCTCTAGAATTCAACTATATGGTTTATTTACAAAGTTCTGCTTCATGAAGGCAAAATAAACACTATTTTCCTACTATGTTGTTTTCTGTTGTACTCTTTGGTTACTTCTTTATGGGTAAATATCCCATTTCAAAAATCAATTTGCTTTCTTTTTCTTACATACAGAACTTTGGTTCATAGATGCTTAAATTCATCAAACTCAGAGAACTTGAATGTACCAATCTTACATAAACATCCCCCCAATCTCTTCTCTTCTCTACTCCAGCTGCATTCCAAACACCTTGTTAAAAAGAAAACTTGTTAAAGTATCCATCACAATCTACCTTTTCCACGAAAATCAAAACAGAAGATTCTGTTTTCTATGATGAGAGAAAACAAATCTGTTTTCTCCATAGCAGCTCTTTTTCAATCTCTTTCCTCATTTTCCTCTCTTATTTCTAATGCCTTCCCTGAAATTTGTGTTTCTTGTCATTCCCCTTGCTCCTTGGGACTCATTCTGATTTTCTTATTTTATCGCTATGTGTTTGTGTTCATCCTTTTTATTCATCCTTATTTATGAACCAGTTTGGCTTTTAGTTTAAACAACAGACATTCCCTTACAGAGCTGGTTAGGAAAGTTTATTTGAGCAGCCACATGAACAGAGCTGGGGAATGTGTCACTTCTGATGATGAGGCAACAAAGCAGCTTTTAAAAGGTCCTTCAGTAATCTGACTCTGAACACCCATTTCCAGAGCCTGTGTTTTTCTGTCCTGGGAGTGTTCTGGAGCAAGGGAGGATGCAGGGTACCCCAAGTGTGATGGAAAATGTAGAAATAGAAATTGGGGGCTCAATTCCTAGGTTTTAAGTGATTATGCACCCACTATATGTCCTCTGACAACTTCAATAGTGATTTTGTGGGGTTTGTTCTTCTCTCCTCACTCTTCCACCCCCTCCATTTCCTTCATCTCCACAAGGTTTTTCCCATGTCAGTGGCATTCTGGCTATTGCTGGGATTTCCTGGTTCAGTGACCACAGAAATCAACACTGATGTCTTCCCACTGTGCCCAGAGGGCACTGCTTTAAGCCTTCAGGTTGTAAAGGGGCAACAAGCCTTCAGGTAGTATGGGAAGGAAAACATTGACACATACATATCAGACATAAACAGTTATTCTTGTAATTTAGGGGGGTTGTTTTGGAATAGCAATAGTGCAATCTATAGAATCTAGAAGTGCTGACACTGATTCAGATGAATAGCTTGCTGTCTGCTTTGTGGTAAGAGGAACCCATTCTCCTCCTCCTTCCCAGAGGGTAATTCTTAGAAAGACCCCACCGCTTCCTTATACAAAAGCAAAAATGATCCATAAATTGACAATAATGGTTTATGCTGGACTATTTTTCTTGCAAACCATTTCTGAGAGTGTTATGAAAATATTTGTATTAGACATTGAAAGTAATTGATGGCAGTAATCTTGCACAATGCAGGATATCATGCTATGTCTTAACAGAGAAATTTAGAATTATACTCAGCTCTTACTGAAAAGTAACACTGTCTTTAACTGATGTCTATATAACCTTTTCTCAAAGACTTTTCTTTTAGCTTCTGTAAGTTTTTTTAATGAACAAAGCTGTTATAAAGATAAATGTCAAAAAAACCCATGTCTTTCAACCTATAATTTAGAATTGGAGGGGGAAAATGTCTCTAACAAAAAAGTCCCTGAGAAAGTAAATATTAAATCAAGAATTCAGTTTCCTTTTCAGTATTACAGTCTTTTTCTTTTCCACATAAACAGAACAAACAGACACATTTTATGCTTCAGAGTAGATTCCAGCAGGGTATGTCCTTACAATGCAACTAGACAGCACATCAAAAGTAAATGAATTAGCAACATTTAGTTGTGCACATTCACTCTTCTGGAGATGAAAGTTAAGGCATTAAACTAGTACTACTAGTACTAGTACTACTTTCCCACTTTAATCTTGTAGCTTTGCTTTACAGTTAAGACTATAGGGATGTTTCCGTCTCTGCTTGTGCATAGCAAGGCAGCCTAAGAAAATAGGATCTGAAACCATCCATGGCCTTTATTTATTCTTGCTGCATCACACAACAAATAATCTATGATAAATTTGACTTGTCCTCTGCAAAATCTTTGCTGAGACGGATTTTGTTATATATTATAAATGCAATGCAGACTTCATTGCAGCCTCTGTCACTAGGTTTGAGGTTTTTTTAATTCTTCCAAGTTTGAATGTTGAATGCCACATTGAGCTGCCTAGACTTGCTACCTTTGCTTTGTTCTAACATTGGCTGAAAACAGTTTCCAGGTGCTGGGTTAATCTAATCTGTCCTGATTATATACCAAAATACAAGAGGAAGAATCATAACAAATGTTGGTCACATACTCATTCAAAACACTTAAGAAAACAAGGAGTGATTTATGTGGTCATATAAATTCATTGCATCAAGAAGGAGCATTTTCACATCAATCTGACGGTCACCTAGAAAAGGAGAACAGGTTGTTCTCAATGTAGTACTAATTCTGACAAAAGCCATAAATTCTGAGCAATATTCATGGAAAACAGTCTCATCAATGAAATGTATGTTTTAATAAATAAAGTAATGAACCTTTAAGTCCTGCAAAACTAAGCTTTTAAAAACAAGGAGGAAGGAGAACTGGAGGAGTTTTCACAAGCACATATCCACAACTTTTTGAAATTAATATAGTGGAATCCTATACAAAAGGAATGTTTCATAAACATTTATATGTATGGAAAAGTTTAAAAGAAAGAAAATAAAATGTGGGCAAAAAAGAAAGGAGCTAAACAGCTATAAAATCATAGAATCATAGAATAAATTGGGTTGGAAGGGATCTCAAAGATCATCTAGTCCCAACCCCCCTGCTATGGGCAGGAACACCTTCACTAGACCAGGTCGACCAAAGCCTCATCCAACATGGCCTTGAGGACTGTCAGGGAAGGGGTTTCCACAACCTCTCTGGGCAACCTGTACCAGCACCTCACCACTCTCATATTCTAGAATTTCTTCCTAACTTCTAATCTAAACCTACCCTCTTTCAGCTTGAAGCCATTACCTCATATCCTATCACTACAATCCCTGGTGAACAGTCCTTCTCCCACTTTCCTATAGGGCTCCTTTAAGTATTAGTATGCCATAATTAGGTCTCCCCGGAGCCTTCTCTTCTCCAGGCTGAATAATTCTGACTTTCGCAGCCTGTCTTCATAGGAGAGGTGCTCCAGACCTCTGATCATCTTCGTGGCTTTCCTCTGGACTTTCTTTAGCACATCTATGTCTTTCCTGTACTGGTGACCCCAGAGCTGGATGCAGTATTCCAGGTGGGGTCTCACAAGAGCAGAAGAGTAGAATCACCTTCCTTGACCTGGTGGCCATGCTGTTCTGGATGCAGCCCAGGACACAGCTGGCCTTCTAATCTGTTAGTGCACACTGCCGGCTCATGTTGAGCTTGTCATTTATCAGCACGTCAAGTCTTTCTCCTCAGGGCTGCTCTCAACCCATTCTCTGCCCAGCCTGTAGCTGTGCTTGAAATTGCACTGACCCACATGCATGGCCTTATTGGACTTCATGCAGTTCACATAGATCCATCTCTCCAGCATGTCAAGGGCCCTCTGCATCCCTTCCCTCCAGCATGTCAACCTCACCACACAGATTGGTGTTGTCAGCAAACTTGCAGGGGATGCACTCTATCCCACTGTCCATGTCACCGACAAAGATGTTGAACAGTGCCAGTCTCAGTACTGACCCCTGAGGAACACCACTTATCACAGACCTCCACATGGACATTGAGCTGTTGACCACAACTCTTTTGAGTGCAACCATCCAGTCAGTTCCTTATCCTCCTAGTCATCCAGCCACCAAATCCATGTCTCTCCAATTTAGAGACAAGGATGTCATGTGGGACAATGTCAAATTCCTTGCACAAGTCCAGGCTGATGATGTCTGCCATACTTCCCTTGTGCACCATCTCTGTTACTCCATCACAGCAGGCCAACAGATTTGCCAAGCATGATTTGCCCTTAGTGAAGCCTGTCACCAATCATCTTCCATCACAGAGCTTTTTTTCAATAGGGCAGACTCTTCTCGAGAGAAACAACTCAGAAAGATTTTAACCAGTTGGGGAACTGGAAAAGCTGGTCTTGACAAGGTTTTCCTTTTATGGCTTTTACTCTGAAGATTAGGTGGTTTAGCTAACATCAAAATTATTCTGTTACATGAGATCGTGTATGTTAGGTCAAATTCATTCCAAGTATTCTGATCTTGGTTATAGAGAATAAATTGAAAGGGACTTAATAATAAAATAAAATTTAAAAATCACTCAGGTTATCTAACAGGGTAAAGAAGGAGAAGCATCTAGACCAGAGAATCTGACCTGTGCTCTTTTTTTTTCTCTTTGGCATAAGGGTTGCTACTCACACAGATGATTACGTTTGTTCCCTTTTATAACTTATTTGGGCTTGATTAAATATTTTTTTCAGGCAGCACTTGAAATATGTAAATTACTTTTCTTCTTCAAGAATATTACTTTAATGGAGACCTACAAAAGCTCTGTCCCCTAGCAACAGCTCTCTGCAAGCTCTACCTATAAATCAATGCCAGATAGGCTCAGAGAGAAGGGACAGAGATATTAAATGGGTTTTATTGGTCAAGGCCACTTCTTTGTCCATGCAAAATCCAACTTGATTCATTAATTAATTCAGAAAAACAAACCAAAGCAAAACAACATTTGCCATCTTACCCTTGTTTTAATACCTACTGATTGTTTACCAGTTGTCTCAGAAAGTCTGAAGAGTTTTGTAATAATGAAATGCTATGCAATATTATATTAAATGACTACTTTGAAGATTTAATGAGATTTCATTAGCAACAATAATGATAGATTATTTCAATAACTGTAAAAGGTGCTTATCATAGAGAATTGATGTCTATACTGATGTTTTTAAGGACTACTTCTGCCTAGTTTGGCTCATCTGTATGTTGAGGTTCCAGAAACAATTAAGCAAATAATATATTTCAATTTGAACCCCAACTATCAGTGTACAGATAGGTATGATTAATCTGCAAAATTTTGGCTTGATGTAAATATCACAAATGTAAATGTTATATCCATGATTTGAGACTAACATATTTTCTCCTTGTCTTCCACACAATGATCCTTCCATAGGGTAAAAATTATTCTGATAAGAAAAAATAGTCACTCTGAAAGAAAAATCCAGTTTGCATTATTCAGATGAGAGAATTAAAAGATGATTCAATAGACTAAGCAAGATCAAGAAATACATGTAATATAGTTGTATTATATCTCTGCAAATAGAGATTATCAACAAGTTTGAATGAATTTGCATAGTGAGAATGAAAGAATCTCCTTTTTTTGACCCTGTTAAACTTCACATTTCTTATCTTAATACTTGAAGCACAACAGCTGTTCAAAATAATTGGGGAAAACACAACTTTTCCTTTTTAAAAGCACACAAATCTTTTTTTGATCAAACTCTCCAGAAAACCTCTAAGAAACACATAAGAACACAAAGTTTCAGCCCTAAATGGTTAGAAAAAATTGCTATAAATTTAAAAGGGACACGTAGAAAGCATTGAGTAATATGCCTCAGAGCAGCACTGGATGTAATTTAACTCAGAATTTTCTTGGCCATCCATAAGTCATTTGCACTCTGGAAATGTAAAAGAACACAAAGATGGAAGAAGTCTGCCATGAAAGAAGGCAAAGTTCTGCTTCAGAAAGTGGCAGAAAATTTTCTAGCACCATGAAGGGTACCATTAACATCTCTATAATTTGATCTTATACCCAATACCGGCAGAAAGCTGATTACCCATTCTGCACTCCCTTCAGCTGTAAATATTTCAAACCTGACTGTTTTATGTCCCTTCCCCATAACAAAGTTACAATCTCTAAAATGTTTGTAACCTATACAGCTTGTTGTAAAGGCTTAATGTCCTTGACCTGAGAAAGAAATTGTACTCAAGAAATCAGCTTTGTTCCATTTTGGCAGATTAAATTCAAAAGAAATACAGTATTAGTATCCAAGCAATGCAGTCTCTCAAAATAAAAGGAAGGCAAGAACTATTAGGGCTGAAGTAATGGATAATAAAAGGCAAGGGACCAACTGGAAAGTAGCTTTGCTTAATATGAGCAACTTAGCATCAGAAGTGTCTTTCTGAGCTAGGAAAAACAAAACTGAGATGGCCTTCATACTCAGTCAGTGCCAAATGGCCACTTCTGTTCATGGCACCAGTAACAGAGACATTTCTCTGATGTAAAGTAGAGCAGCAAGAGCCTTTTTAAGTGTCATAGGCGCTCTGAACAGCCCCAGTGCTTCCACTCAGACAATCACAAGAAGTCTTGGAGCCTTTTCACTGGCATCACACACAAAGACATAACCCTTCACACAGTGCAGGTTATCTTGTTACAATAGAAACTATTTCTCAAGGCATTAAAAAGGGATCCAGGAAGGTCTAAATTTGGCAATAGATTTGTTCATATTTCTGATAAACCTATCTGTGGTTGTGCATATATCATAGACTTTTCTCATAAATGCTAAGCAAAATCCACTCCTGTAATAACAATGCAACCAGGTAGGGACTTCCAATCAAAAACTGGAACAAGAACACACAAAGTGGAGAGGAAATGCAAAATAAGTGAGACTAAAGCACAAATAATTTTCAGCAGAAAACAGCATTTAACTTAGAGCATAGCCTTCAACAACAGTTGTGCATCAGCATCCTGAAAACCTTCAAGGGCAGTATCCTGCTTTTGGTTAGGTTAAAAGTAATTATCTTTCTAGTAGCAGGTATAGTGCTGTGCTTTGGAATTAGTATGGAAATAATATCGATAACACAATGATGTTTTTAGTTCTTGCTAGGTAGTTGTACTGTCTACACTAAGTCAAAGACTTCTCAGCTTCTCACACCCTGCCGGGTGCGCAGGTGCTGGGACAACACAGCCACGACAGCTGACCCAGACCTGCCAGATGGATATTCCATACCATATAACTCCATGCTCAGGATAGAACTGGGAAGCAAGCCAGGAGGTAGCTCACTGCTTGGAAACAGACTGGGCGTCAGATTGTTTTACTTGTTATATTTTCCTTTTGCATGCAGTGGGCAACTGCATTTCTGCATAACATTATTGTTGTTGTTATTACTATTAGTACTGATGTTGTTATTACTATTATTATTCTCTTCCCTTGTATCCTATTAAACTGTGTTTATCTCAACCCCTTTGATGAGGAGTGAGTGGCAGTGCAGTCCTCAGGTACGAATTAGGGTTAAATGATGGCAGACAGAGGTCCCACCAGCTCCCTGGACAACCTAATCCTGTGATTAACTATCCTCACATTGGAAAAAATTATCTTACAGCTAGCTGGAGCCTCCCCTGCTCCCTCCATTCTTCCACCATGCAGCACTGCAAGGAGCCTGTCTCAGTCTTCTTGCTAACACCTTGTAGGCACTGGGGCGGGGGGAGGGGGGGGGCTGACCATCTCTTTAAATGTGTTTGGGTTTTGTTTGTTTTGCATCCACTTGGAGAATTGGTGAACTATTAAGACAATTCAGAGAAGGAGTACTTTTATTGTATTTTGGGAAAAGCTAGTAGACTATTGGCTTTGCTGTTTCTGTGATACGTACCTACAGCCCTGCTCAGGCCTCACTGGACTAAGAACTTAACTTCAAAGCTGATTCCTGTCCTTGAAAGTTCAAAGTCTACTAATAAAAGCTTGGAGGAAAGGGACAGCCGACTGCTCACAAAGCACAAGTTTAACAGTGATTAGTTCAAATCATGATTAAGTTCTTTCACCCTTTCTCACTTAGGCCATGGAAGAATACGGATATTCTGCTACTGCTTGAGAAACAGTGATGTATCTCCTTAGTTTTACTCTCCTAACAATAAGCAAATTCAAAGGGCTGCCCAATAATTTTTTGCATCTTTTCAATAGATAAAGTAACAGTAAATCCAAGATAGGCTTCTACATTTTCCACATCCATGTGACCTTCCTTTTAGGGATTATTTTTAACCACAGGGAAGGTGATCAGAGCCAAAGCAAATCAGTCCCTGTCTTCTATGCAAAAACAATCATTTCCTTCAGCCACTCAACACTGGCTTGTTATAGTTTAAGTGACATCTATGTGACTACAAATAGCCTGCAGTGAGATTTAAAACATGTTATATAGATCAAGAGATGAAAGTTCAAATAAACCTCTGCCTGCAGGACACTAGCCTAGTCATTTATATTTGTCTGGAACTGTCTCTAAAATGTTGGCGTTGAGGAAGTGGGAAGCGCTGGGCTCAAAGAGGATGCAAACCTGTTGGAGATCTTTTCTTCCCCAGTCACCCTGATCTCAGGCAGGGTACAGTCCGCTTTGACAGTATGAGTTATCCCCATGACTTCAGTAAATACACTGTAGGTGGGTGTGGTTTCTATTACCTCCCACTGATATCTGCAAGAGGTATCATGCACTTCAAGAAAAGAACTGGCATTGGAAATTTCTTCCCCCGCCCCAGGCAGGAAGCCAACTGTGACTTTGTGGCAAGAGCTATGTGACTCCAGTTAGAAGTGAGTTACAATTATAACATTCAAGACTGATCTGTAGCTATAACTGTGGTGTAGCTGGGTATCAGGGCTGTGTCTCTGTGTACATCCAGGGCACATAGTTTGGTCATTCCCTGGGTGATCTAGGAACTCCCAAATAGTCAGCTGCATCAATAGGACAATGGACTGGTTTGTGACAATGGACCTTCTTAAAACTAGGTGACTGACAGAATTCCAAACTACCTTTATAAACAAGTATTTGTTTGTTCCCAGGTAAAATTTCAAGCAATCCTTATAACAGGTCCTGTTATATCAGTTCAAATTTAGACTTGTATGAATTATGAACATGAACATAATTGCAATGTTAATATTTAGCCAGGAAGTAAAGACAGTTTTCATAAAACAAAATAAATCAAAACAAAACAAAGAATCATTACATTCTGGGGCAAATGGAGAAGTGGTTTTGGCCAGAGCATCAAAGTTAGCAATACTTTTACCATAAGACTGTATTGTATGAAGAGAAAGTTTTTCAGTCCTTATGGATTGTTAACTCTTAGGTTGCAGAGTATCTCATAAAATAATGTTAACATGCTTCTAGTAACAAAAATCTTAAAACTTTTTGGTAACTGTTGAAATACAGGAAATACATTGGCTTCTACAGAGGAGAGAAAAAAAAAACCCTTAATCCTACATATGATACATCAACAGCAAATTCAATTATTCTGTTTTCCTGTTTTCTGAAATTCACCCTTAGCTGAGAGGATAAGTTCCAGTAAAATAAAACCCTCATGGTTTTCCAAAGCTACTGTTACAATTAAAAAAAAAAAAAAAGCTTGGTTAAAAAAACCTTTCTTGTGCCATGTGATGCTAAACGTTCAAAAACGTTCCTAAGATTCCTTTTGTAACTAGAGAGTGAAAAGTAGAGAAATCCGTTATCTGCTTGATTGCATTAGGACTGTCTAAAAGTGAAAAAAGTGTAAATGGTTTGAAAATCAACAATCTAGCACCTTTTACAGCTGATAATGTAAATATTAACTTTAAAGAACACCCATGTGATTTAAAGAAAAAGGAAAACTAGCATTTTTTCCTGCTAATTGCCAAGCTGATAAGTTACATAAGGTGAAGTGAACCATTGCTGAATTTCCACTGTACCTTGAAGACTATTTAGAAGTTTGCAATCATTTTTCCTCATTTGCCACAAGAACTTCAGAATGACCAGAAATGCTGTTTCCTGTCATCATTAATATATGAAACATGGAGACACATCCTTACAAGTGGGTTATCTCTCTTCCCTGGCATTGTATTTTAAAGTGCTCTCTAGTTGCTAGAAGTTACTCTTAACGCAGCTGCGATTTTTAGGTTCTTTAAGGGCAGTGATGATCATAGAATCTCAGAAGCACAGAATAGTTTGCTTTGGAATTGCCTTCTAAAGATCATCTGCCATGGGCAGGGGGGTCCCCCACTAAACCAGGTTGCCCAAAGCCCCATCCACTCTGGCCTTGAAAACTGCCAGGGAGGGGGCAGTCACAGCTTCTCTGGGAAACCTGTGCCAGGGCCTCACCTCCCTCACAGGGAAGATTTTTGTTCCTAGTGTCTAACCTAAATCTCCCCTATTTTGGTTTAAACTCCTCACCCCTTGTCCTATCTCTACACTCCTTGACAGAGTCCCTCTCCAACTTTTCTGTAGGCATCCTGAGGTACTGGAAGGTGGCAGTAAGGTCTCCCTGGAGGCCTCTCTTCTCCAGGCTGAACAGCCTCTCTTCATAGGATAGGTGTGCCAGCCCTCTGATCATCTTCATGGCCCTCATCTGGACTTAGTAGAGCAGGTCCATGTCTTTCTTGTACTGGGTATCCCAGGGTTGGATGCAGACAGACATGCTTTGAGTAACTGAATAGCATTGGAATCTCTGAAGTTATATTGAAGTAGCTAGAAAATTAAAACAAACATTTTGTGTGTGCTGAGACTCACGACAATACAGTCACTGAAAAGTTGCCATATGATCATAAATCTAATTTTTTACAGAAGACATAGCTAAGCAGGTAGTCATCTAAGCAGAAAAAAAAAAAGTTCTTATTTATCTTGTACACATTACCTCTTAGATGACCTAACATATTGGTTTGAACACAGGAAACCTCTTTAACCTGAAATTCCACTAAACTAAACTTCGTCTCAAATATATGTTGATTATTCAGAAATGTAAGCATCATTAAAATGTCAAAATAACGTAAAAACTTGACTTATAAAGGATACTGATGTTCCTTTGTTGGGAATTAGTATAGGATTTTCTGAAAGACTGAGCGGCTTTGGTTTTAAGGTCAGCTTTTTTAACTCCAACAGGTATTTTCTGTCTTAGATCAATCAGAAATTCTTATTCAGCTGCACTGTCTTTTCTGTACCTTATGTACATTTCTTTTTAGTAGAAAGTTCAGAATTCCTTAAATACCTGTATTAAAAACTCTGTCCTCCGCTGATCCAAGTTGACTGAAAGTCTTTCACTAATCTGTTGTTGGATATTAAACTTCTCCCTAGCACCTATGGCTAGGTCCTGGTTTTCAGCTGGGATAGAGTTAAATTTCACTAGAAGCTGGGAGGGGTCACAGCCAGGACAGGTTACCCAAAGTAGCCAAAGAGGTACCAAGATACCATACAACATCATGCTCAGCATATAAAGGGGGCTGGCCAGAGAGGAGGGGCTGATGGTTGAGGACAGGTTGGGCATCAGGTCAGGTGAGCAAACTGTTTTGTGCTATCACCCTCTTTGTACATTCTAACTCCTGTGGTAGTTTTCCCTCTCCCTTTGCTATCCCAGTAAACTGTCCTTAGCCCAAATGATAAGCTTTACCTTTTGCTTCTGATTCTCTTCCCCATTTCACAGGGGAGGAGGAGTGAGACACTGGCCACATGGTGCTCAGCTGCTAGCTGGATATACAAGAGGCTCACAGGTTGTTTGCCAGGACTGTTGAGGTTGTGTGGTTAGAACACTCTCAGTTTCTTTTTAAAGTTTCTACAGTGCAGTGTAAACCAGAAACCACTGTGCTTGAGTACCTAATGAACCTTAATTGCACTTGGTGGTCCCTCTGTACATCAGCAAATGGCAGTGACATTGACTCTACCCTATAGAGTGTCTTTTCCTCAGAAAGCAGGTTCCAAATATTAGTTGAGCTGCACAGGATACTCATGTGCTTAGGACCATTGTGTATAGAACTGTGAATAGGAGTTTGCTGCAGAAAATAATTGTTAATTCTTTATGGAGATACACGTTTGATTTCTCCTTGCAAATACATGCACTTAACCTGCTGCAGATGCCAAGAAATGATAAATAATATTTGCAGTGTGTCCCTAATACAGCTGAAGGTTAAACTAATACTATAGGCTTCACCTACAGCACCACCAGAAGAGCCTTTCTGGAACCATTATTGCATTTGTCCAGTATGCCCCTGATGGCTCCAAATGGGGCCATGTCCTCAGCAGACATTCCATAAAGCAAAATAATGGAAGGTGCACCTCAGCCCCTTATCCCACCCTTCTGCAGCTCACTATAAGATGACCTTCAGGAACTCATCAGCAGAGCATGCCCAGCCTTCTTGTGTGCTGGGCTATTCCCATGATCTTGCAAGCAACTACCCCGTCAGAAAGGGCACTCATGCTAGTTCCATGCTGATGAGGAAGTTGTGTGAGCCCCCTGCATAATACAAGGACCCCCCCCAGGCAAGAAAATAACTAGCTTTGTGTCCTAGCCCTGAGGACCTGGAATCCTGAAACGGTGTCTAAGGTCCAAAACTGCTGAGTGATGAGGCTCCTCCAAGCTGCATGCTCACAGTGCCCTTGTGTGCCCTGTCACTCAGTTGTTACCAGGCATAGTCAACCCTGGTGGCTATGTAGGCATCACCCCTTCTTCTCCACCAACGAGTTTGGAGTACTTATTGGGAAAGTTCCAGGCCATGACAACATTGTCTTACCTCATGGTTCAGAGACATGACAAAGGGTAGATTCCCAGCAACAAATTCCCAATAACTGGACGAGTGATATAAAGGTTTCACTAGCGGTACCCTGAGGGGTTGTTGCTGCTGGAGGTCCCCAAGCAGCTATGGTCAGAGGAATCCAGCTGCATCCCAGGGTCTGCTGAGGCCCTTCAGCAGAGACAGAGCAACCCAATACAGCTGCTATGCCCTGACCATCTCTCCCTGCTTATTTCACCAGCATTTTCCACTTGTTTCTGGCCTCCTGAGCCTTAGGGAGGTCCTATTGTACACGGTTCCAGTGCAACCTTGCATGAAAAGGTCAAAAGGGAAGCTATGAAACAGGCCTACAGGTTTATGACCGTAGTGAAGATGTGTGCTGACTTATCCTGAGGTGGAACGGCCTTTCGAAGGTAAGAAAAGGAAGAAAACTTCAGGATGCAGCAGAGATACAAGGCATTGGAAAGGTCATTTCCAGCAGCGACTCAGAAAGCCACACTTGGGGATCACAAAGTCCTTTGGCTTTTCCAGACATAGGGTAAATGCCACTTCATATAGGAACACGTTTGATGGATGGCTGGTTTAGGTTTTTTGTTTGTTTGGGCATTTTTTAAGTTATAATAAATAAATAAATCAAATACTGTCCTTAATTAAACTTGGATCCCATTAGCCTGCCTAAAGTAATATTGCTAAACTATTGATAAGACCTTTGAATCTCACCCAAGCATAAATAAATAAATGCTGGGGCTGCAGCTTTTTTTTTTTTTTTTAAATTCTTCTTGTTTTGTTTCTCTTTACCTGAAATAAACCCATCCTTCCCCCCTTCCCGAGCACGTCGGGACGGGAGGGAATGTCAGGGTCCCAGGGTGCCCTCTGCGGGCAGGAGGGCTCGGCGGGTCCTGCCGCAGCTGCCAGCCCGGTGGGGCGCAGGAGGGCTTCGGGCACGCTCGCCCGAGCGCCGATCGGGGGCAGAGCCCCTGCCCCTTCCCTGGTCACTTTAAAGCGCAGACTTCTCGGTGAGAATATTGAGCGGAGTCGCGGTCGTGGAACTGCATTGCTTTCTTCGTAGCTAGACTTCTGTCGTTCAGATGATGAGCGTGATGCTGACGGGGATTATGCTGAGCACTGATATCCCAGGATATCAATGCACAATTCAATTACTGCGTGATTAGTTATGCATCAATCGTTGAGCAGCCTGCATTGCTAATCTGGCTCGGGAACAACACAAATGTCTCCTTTGATTCCAAAAGTACTTGCACTGGGTCTGGCAAGACGCTTGCACAAGTGCTATTGACTTTATGCTTTTGATTTTTATTCTGCGGCTTCTTCCCCACAATGGTGCTCCCTGCTGACACAGATTTACAAGTTTTACATATAGAAATACTTAACGTGAGTCCCAAAAACTCACAAAAACCCAGTGTGGATTTCAATAAAGTAAATTCTGATAGAAAAGCTCAACGAGAAACACTTCTTTTTCATTGATCTGAGTCATCAGATAGTCTTCGTCATATGGAGTTCAGCACATTTCAGCAGTACTTTACACCACTAGCCTGGCAGAGACTGTACTCTTCAAAAAACAGGTACACAAGGATCACCTTCTCATTCCCCTCACAGGACTGATTGCTTCCAAAGCCCTTCTTTTTTAATATGTTTGCATCTTATATAAAAATTCTCTCCTAATGGACACCAAAAAGCAAATGCCTTTCCTATCCTTTATTTCTGTAGCCTGCATTACACTACCTTAAGTGTCCAATAAATTGAAGAATAAACCATAAATAGTTTGAGCAGATTGGTTTTTTTTCCACAGAACATTTTAAAATGTGGCATCCTATTGATCGGAAACTGAAATTCAAAACAAGAAATTTGCATTGTGAAGCAATATTTTCCATTGCTGGCTTTTACTTACTTAGATTATTTTCTTTAAAATACTCTTCTTAGGAAAAGAATTTATAAGGAAATTATATGCAAACTTTATCTAAAAAATATTGGAAGAAGAATTTTTTTAATTATAACTTTATTTTGTCATTGTTATTCCAAAATGAAACTGGTTGAAATGTTGCAAATTGTTTACATTTTGAGGAACCAAACTACCTGTGTAGTGTTAGAATGTGGTAACTAGGGCCTTTTCTTTTTTTTCAGACTACATCCACCATGTATCATGAATAATAAGAAATTTTTTTTAAGTCCATCTTAAGTCTTTGCCTAGATAAGGTAATGGATTCAATCCTCCCTAATACCATAAAACGCTTTCCTACCTCTTTGCGCAGTGACATTATTCCCACAGAGACTGCACTGAAATAGTGGATTTCAAGTGAGCAGAAATAACTAAATCTGCCTAAAGTGAATGTTTCTTTTTAGAAAGTGATTAAAACATAACGGAAATCTTTTGATAGGCACATTAACATCTCCTATTTCCTTTACAGGGGGTAGCACATCTAAAATTTTCATTTAATGTTACTTCTATTTAGCTGACATTTTATGAGCAGTCAGTAAGCCAAAGCTGTCACAGCTCTTCTAAGGGGCTGCAGAAAAGCACATGTGATAGACGAAATTAAAACTTAAAATGAGCTTAATTTTTATCGTTATAATCTCAAAATTACATATGATTTGGGCAAAAAGTCAAACACTTTTACAGCACACATAGTTTTCTTAAATATTATGACCTAGACAGGTAGGTTGCATTTCACACATGAAGAAACTAAGAGGCAGAGAAGCAAAAAACCACGCACCAGGTCACCTAGCAGAGCAGTGACAGAGCCGGGGGTAATTTCTGCAGAGTAAAACCTTGATGTGTTTGATCCTATTGAAGCACCCCATCGGTTTGGCCACAATAGAACTTTTTATCTGATAAACAAATCAGGAAATTTGAAACATGGTTTGGCAATGAAATCTTTGCAGACAGAGCCCAATGTCCCAGCACAGACCCACCTGCATAAGTGCATTTGCATATGCATAGAGGGAGTCTCATCTCAAAACCAGGGCTTTAATCATGAATCATAGTCTTAAACCACAACATTTCTGCATCTTCTCTCTGCTATGAGTCAGACATATGGAGAGGACATATACTGTCTTCCTCATTTATAAGGTGAGAATGCCAAACTTTGAAATCATAGAATGGTTGGAAGGGACCTCAAAGATCATCAAGTTCCAACCCCCCTGCCAAGGGCAGAGACACCTCTCCCTAGACCAGGCTGCTCAAGGCTCCATCCAACCAGACCTTGAACACCACCAGAGAGGGGACAGCCACCACCTCCCTGGGCAACATGTCCCAGTGCCTCACCACCCTCATAGTGAAGAATGTTTTTCCTAGTACCCAATCTAAATCTACTCACTTCCAATTTAAAACCATGTCCCCTCATCCAATCACTACATGCCCTTCTAAAAAGTCCCTCTCCAACTTTCTTGTAGGCCTCTTTCATTGCTGGAAGGCCACCAGAAGATCTCCCCAGAGCCTTCTCTTCTCCAGGCTGAACAAGCACAACTCCCTCAGCCTGTCTTTGTAGGAGAGGTGCTCCAGCCCTCCAATCATCTTCGTGGCCCTCCTCTGGACGTGCTCCAACAGTTTCATGTCCCTCTAATGTTGGGGACTCCAGAAGTGGACACAGTACTCAAGGTGGGATCTCGTGAGAACAGAGTAGAGAAGCAGAATCTCCTCTCTTGACCTGCTGAACACATTCCATTCGATGCAGCCTTCTGGGCTGTGAGCGCACATTGTCAGCTCATGTTGACCTTCTCATCCACCAGGACCCCTAAGTACTTTCTGGGGGGCTGCTCTCTATCAGATCATCTCCCAGCCTGTATTGATGAGGAGGATTGCCCCAACCCAGGTGTAGGACTATGCATTTGTTCTTGTGGAACCTCATGAGGTTCACATGGGCCCACTTCTCCAGCTTCTCCAGGTCCCTCTGGATGACATCCCATCCTTCTAGCATGTCAACTGCACCACTCATCTTGGTATCATCTGCAAACTTGCTGAGGGTGCATTCAACCTCATTGTCAATGTCATTGATAAAGATATTAAATAATACTAGTCCCAGTACAGACCCCTGTGAAGACTGTGACCATCCAACTAATTCTTTATCCACAGAACAGTCCACTCATCAGATCCATATCTCCTCCAGTTTTGAGAGAAGGATGTTGTGGGGGGTCTGTGTCAAAGGCTTTACAGAAGTCCAGATAGATTACATCCATCACGCTTCCTGTATCCACTGATGTGATCACCCTGTCATAGAAAGCTACTAGATTGGTCGGGCAGGACCTGCCCCTGGTGAAGCCATGCTGGCTGTCTTGAATCACCTCCCCGTCTTCCATCTTAGCATAGCTTCTAGGACAATCTGTTGCATGATCTTCCCAGGCACAGATGTGAGGCTGACAGGTTGGTCGTTCCCAGGGTCATCCTTTTATACCCTTTTTTAAAATGGGCACAACATTGTCTTCTTCCAGTCACCAGGAACTTCCCCTGAGCTTTTCATTTGTTGTATGGAAACAACATTCGTTGTATGGAAAGTGGGTTGGCAACCACATCAGTCAATTCTCTGAGGACTGAGATGCATCTCATCAGATCCCATAGACTTATATATGTTCTTCAGGTGGTCACAAACCTGATCTTCCCCTACAGTGGAAGGGTCTTTACCCCCTTGTGCCCCACCTTGCTGCCCACTGGCCCAGAACAAGTGAGGAGAGCTGTTTCTAGTGAAGATTGAGGCAAAGAAGTTGTTGAGTACCTCAGCCTTCTCCTCGTTCATTAATACAAGGTCACCATTTTCATTTACCAGGGCAGGTACACTTTCTTTCACTTTCGGCTTCTGGTTCACATACCTGTAGAAGGCCTTCTTGTTATTCTTGACATCCTTTGCTCCAGTTGTGCCTTGGTCTTCCTGACCCCATCCCTATACCACTGGGCAGACTCCCTGTATTCTTCCCAGGTTACCTGTCCCTGCTTGAACTGCTTGTGCATTTGCCTCTTGCTCTTTTGTTTGACCAGCAGGTCTTGACTCAACCACATTGATCTCTTCCCTTTCCTACCTGATTTCCTACATCTTGGAATTGAGAGCTCTTGTGCTCTATGGAAAGCATCTTTAAACATCTACCAGTTCTGTTCTGCTCCCTCATCCCTAAGGATCATTTCCTGAGGGGTCCTATTGATTAACACTCTGAAGAGCTGTAAGCTTTCTTTCCTAAAATTGAGTGTCCTAATCACACTCCTCAACTGTCCCATGTCCCTCCGGATCTTGAACTCTTATCAGTGTGTGATTGCTGTAGCCCAGCCTGCCTCCAATCTTGATGTGCATATCTAAGAGGTCAGCATCTCTTACAACTTTGGGGTAACCTATAGCCATAAACAGACCATGGGCTTCAGTTCAGTCATCTGTGCTTGTTCAGAACTGCCAAACTTAGTCCATCAAGTGAGTAATTCTCCAAGCTTGAGGAATGCATGGTAATGAGAAGACAGAACTTAAGATGCACTTTTTCATATTTTCCTTTGAGGATTCACAGATCATTACCAAACATTGGAAGTATCTTAACTGCCTATTTTATTAGTCCAGAAGCTTGTGGATGAGGAAGTGTTTATAAATTATTTGTTCAAGGTATGTGGCTCTAATGAGTAGAATCTATTTTGAGTCAACCAAGAGCCACAGTCCAGAGGAACAAGTGTTCATTAGGATGAACAGCTCCCAGGATTAAGAGAGAAGTCTAATAAATACAGCACTGTTATTTTATAATGCTTATTTATGATTTTATGAGATGCTCATTCAGAGTATCATTTTTCTATATAATCTGACAGAAATATCTCTCAAGCTTAAGGCTCTCTTCTGCCCAAATTTTCCACCTGAGAATTTAAGCAAGAGTTGTGCTACATTTGTGCAGAGCAGTCTTCCTGCAATCTCAGATAGTTTTGTTTTGTACTTGTTTTCCCTAACTCACCTACATGATCAGATATACCTTTGTCCTAAGTTCCCAGCATGGTCATGTCACTCTTCTGTTTCAAGGTAGAGTATCTGTGGGAAAGAAAAACAAAGTGGTGCTTACGTATTGGCTGCCTTGGATCTACTGTAGGAGAAGCAGAGGATGCTCAGGAAGTCAAGGAAAGGTAAAAGGTCCTGTAATTTCCCTTGTATGCACAGAGCTCAGGCCCTAAATTTCCACCCAGCCTTCTCTCTGCCACTTAGAAACACATGGCTAGATGCAGCAGGCTTATCCCCACCATAATACAACCTCTCAGGCAAAGCTGGTAGTGATGACATATCTTCCAGGGTACCCTTGAAGGAATATTTTGTAACTTCTAAAAAAACCACAAAAAAAACCCACATTGCAAAGCACTCAGTAAACATGGTGCCCCTGAGGCCATGCTGGTGACACATCCACAGAACCAGTGCTGGACCACAAGCTCCTGAAATCCCTCCTGGAATCCCTCCTGACTCCTTTTTCTCTTGCGCAGTTTACTTTCAAGGGGATTAGAGTTGCTTCTGAAGACTGCCTACTGCACAGCTGGGTTCAAGGAGGTGAAGATGCTTAATTGTTGTCTGATAACAATCCATTACTGTCTAAGTTTTCTCTCCAAAGAACAAACACTGTTTCTCCTAACCACTTGCTTAAACGTTTATCCTTGTAAATCCCTGGCTTTCCCTGTAGCTCTGAAACCTTTCTTTTGTCTACTGTGTGGAAGGAAGAAAATGATGTGTACTTTGGTGAATGTAAACACATCAGTTGCCATGGGAGCAGGTGCTGGAGCTATGATTACTGCCTGCAGATGCCACATTTGCTAGGTGCCCAATTACCTTACCTGGTTACTCTAATTGAAGGGAGAATGAACACAATGCACATTATTTAAGCAAAATGCTTCTTAACTGGCAAGTGCAAGATGAGTGGTCCAAAGGGTTCATGATCTGTTGCTTGCAGCAGCCTGTGTCATGTATTTTCATTACAGCATATGTTACGTAAGGAGCAACTGATTAACAGAGATGAGAGCAAAAGAAAAAAACAATGATCAAGAAATGTGTTTATAGAATGTGAAGAAGCTTTACGGCTTGAGATAAACAGCACTGGAAGTGGTAAACCTAACAGCCAATCTTACTTTTGAGTGTTAATTTTTTTTAAAAAAAAAGTTCATTTTCTAGAACCAAGTACCATCAAAGCCATCTCAAAACAGCATAAATAATTATTCATGGAGGTTGGTTGTAGATGTCAGACTATCCATGTCCTTCTCTTAACCCGCTTGCTTATTTTCCTCATTTTGAAATCCACTTTGCTTCTACCATAACACTTCTCACATCGGGCTGAGCCTGCTCTAATCAGGTGGCACAATGACAGCCAAAATCCAAAATAGAGACCTAGGAAGCATTTATCTGAGTAGAGATTTCCCTGTATGCTTCAGCCAGTTCAAAAGCTAACAGAGAGAACAGAGAGGCTACAGAAAGCTTGGGCTGCACCCCCAACAAGCAAAATAAGAGAGGAAAAGCTTTTGAGCCACATTGTTGGCAAAGCTTTGAAAGTGAAAGCATATAAACAGTTTTGTTTTGTCTGAACGCAGCAGGAAGCAAGACTCCAGGTCTGCTCTTTGTAAAAGTGCAGAGCTGCATGCAATACTTGACTCCACCAGATGTTCCCTCTTCTATACAGAATTAATCCCTCTAGACCCAGCTTCTGACTGACAACAGATCTAAAATGACAGTGTAAATGAATGCTAAATGGATTAGTGTGTAAGGACTAAACGTCTGTAAGTTTTTCCTACTCATTTGTGAAAAGCAAAGACCACTTCTGAGATGCTGCAATCTCCAGGTGTCATTATAACATGACAGGACATCAATCCTGGCAAGTCACATCCCAGATGTTTAGTCCTTTCCAGCATATTGTCCATACACATTCTTTACTGACTTGTTACAATAAGCGTATATGGACCTACTGGATAGGATGAAATAGAAGATGGCTGTAAGTGGTCTAGGCTCTTACAGCATCTCCAGCAATGCCCTCAAGTCCTCTCTCCTTTCTCAGGTGTGAACCCAGTGTTCTGGAAAAGCATCTGAGCTGGGAAACGGATGGAGAAGAGAGGATCCTTTGTAGACGACCTCAGATGCTACAGGAGACCTGGACCACTGCTTTCAGCTACCTCAGTTTCCCAAAACCTCTCCCACAAGGCAGCCCAAACACCCCACAGCACCAGATCTCCCACATGCTCTATCCTTGTGTAATGCCCTAGTCCAGTCAGCTCAGAGGTGATCTCCTCACAGAGGACCACCACCCTGGGGCTCTGACTGCGAAAGGTCAAATGCAGTGCCCCAGTCAAAGCCAGGATCAGTCCTCACTCTGCTGGTGCCAAGCAGAGTGGCACTGACATGTTCCAGCCCCAATGCCTCCCTCATGAGCCCAAGATCCCTTGGGACCCATCAGCCATGTCCTCGCTCTTCCACCTGGCACTTGGCCACCACAGCTGAATGCTGTGGGTAATCAGGCATGCACCCTGTCTCCTCTTCCAGTGTCTTGTGAAAAACCCTTGCAAAGTCAGTCCTCCTCCCCATCGTCAAACAGAAAAGGACACCAAACCCCAGAAAGGAACTCTTCCATATCTGCTCGTATTGAAAACTTGGCACAGGTCCCCCTTTAAGAAAGAGGATGCTCAGCAGGTAGAAGATGACTTACAGGCATTGCCAGTAAATCTAGCTCTGGCAAGAAGCTGAATCTGAATCCCACTGGATGTGAATCCAACACTAAAACCTCAAAGTCTGTCAATCTAAGACAATTAATTCTATATCTTACTAAAGAACAATGAATCTTCCCAGGGCCAACGTTTAAAGCGTATGGGTGATATAAGGTCTGTATCTGTGCTAGGAAATAAGTTCTCATGTGAATAAAGGTAGAAACCCTACTGCTATTAATCCTTCTTGTTTTACGACAATTTCAAGTAATTCATCTTGCAAAGCATTTTTTTTTCTCAGAAAATAATGCATATTTTGTTGTTTTTCAGACAATAATTACTTTATATCCAAAAACACACTTCAGAGAAAAGGGTAAGAATTTTTTCATACACTGTCTTCTAATTTAGTTCATTTGTAAGGTACAGTACATAAATAATTAACTTGGCAATGAGCTGTGATAATTTAATCTGAGATAGATCTAACACAATTTAGGTTTTCCCTAATTACTTTATCAGAGAAGAACTGTAATTAGTTTTAAAACAAAGCTGACAGAGTTCTTTGAATGCCAAAATATTTTGAAGATACACGTGATTCGTAAAGTTATACAAACCATTTTGTGCATTTATAGTGTAGTGTCTAGGGTCTTATTTGAACAGATTACTCATTTAAAGATAGGATTCTGTTCTGTTTTCTCTTTTTCCACTAATTAGTCATTCAGATATTTTTGTGGACAAGGAAGAAATATCTGTGCTCCAAGTTTAGGATTAGACTTTAATGTATTGCACATTTGGTTTTGTTGTAAACACAAAATAAGATTGTGTTTTTCCATTATGGCTATACAGAATGCCCTGTTTTCCTCCTTGGTTTTTTTTTTTCCCTAATTCTTGAGGAATTTTGTTAACTCAATGGTGTTAATGGTACATTGCCTGGAATTCAGGTTGTACTCATCATACCAATTTTTATTTTCAATTTGTTTCAATATCTCATTTCTGAATCTTCACATTTGGAATATGAGTTGTCACAGGGAGAAAACTGTTTCACTCACACAGTTTGATGAAACAACTTTCACTTATTGAGAACTCAAAAATAACCATCAGTAATCTATATGTTCAAGATCAGTATCAGCAGTATAACAGATAAACCTTAACACTGGACACTTTGATAACATCAGTAAACACCTTAAATTTTTTAAACAACCTCCTAAAATCTCTCTCAGAATGTTATAAAAACCCATGTGTGCACCCACACAGAGTTAAGCTCCCACACAGTCCCCAGCCTCCATCACATGTGGTTATGGGGACCGATACCCTTGCTGAAGACCTGTGAATGCTCCAGCATCACACATGCCCAAGCTGCTTCCTACAACCCACTCATCCTCACTCCAGCAAGAAAACACTCCACAAGGCAATATATGGATACTCAAGCCTGGGTCCTTCCTTCTGCACCCTGCCAGTTCCATAGCTGGGCACAGCTTCTGAGAACGGGGTGCTCCATCAAACTCAAACAGAAGCCACGGTGCTGCTGGCGAGACTTATGGCAGTGCCAAACCTGGTTTTGATTTGACTGGTGATTTGGTACCAAGAAAGGTCTATGCCCCTTGTTAAAAATGTTTATGCTTCTGTTGCAGTTCAACCTTCCTCCTTTTCTCAAAAATGTCTTGACAATCCCCTGGTCACTTTAATCCCACAAACGGTTGTTTCAGGCAAACTTCACCGCTGTTGCTTTCTTCTCAGTTTTGGGGCAATCACCATGCCAGAACAGTGTGAAGTATTGCTTTCCCATGCCTGATTTACATGCCCACTGCATTCCCACCACCTCTGGGTGCCCATGACAGCTTCTACAAAGAGGCTGCACACATCTCTCCACAGTGGATCATTTTTGGGTAGAAAGGATCTCAATAGGATTGACATACAGTACTCCACTGACAAGAGCGTGACAGTAAGGAAACTGATTTAACGAAATTAGCTAGTCAAGGTCACTTGACAGCAGTTGGTTTATAACCTCAACTTTCACGGCTCTGCAACTGTACATGGAGCAAACATCTGTGCACTGAAGAACAACCACAGTGTCTGTTCATTAATGTCCAGAGCTGAGCACACAGCTTGTTTGTTCTGTTATCCATTACCAAATGCTTCTGGGTACATTCATTGCCTGGATGCTCAGGATCATTTGGACAGTGCAAAACCTACTGGGGACAAACTAGCCAGCCTCGCATTTGCTGTCTTGTTGCATGTTAGCTACTGGCTTTTTCTTTTCTCTCACAGAATTATGCAGACCTAGCAGGTACAGCATTTTGTTTTACTGTTAAAATTCAAAAAGAAAACATGAGCAAAATCCATCCCAATTTATTCCCAAACAAACTTGCATTCCAGATATAGCATGTAAGGCATTTCCACAGAGCATTCAGCATCATCTCTTTCCTTCTCAACCCCCTGCAACAGATTTCATATTGTGCTGATTACAGCCAAAGGGAAAATCATCTCAAATTATTTAATCAGAGGCATGCATAGCGCATTCTTTTGAAGACTTATTTTAGGTGATACCAACTACTTTCACATTCAGCTGTGTAGTCATGAAGCAGATTTTAAATCATACTATCGACAGCAGCCCAACAATGGAACCCAACTGAAAATTAAGTATTTATTTAATTGGCTGAGAGCAATTGAGAGGTACCTGTTACCAAGGCAATGTAAACCTTCCGAGTCTGAAAAATTATGATACCCTGATGCTTTGATCACCAAAAAAACTCTAACATACCTCATGTCCAACAACAATGAGGACTTCTTAAATCAAGATTTAAAAAAAAATCTTAAATTCTTGGCTACATCAGTACCTATGTACTGCAACTCTGTATTTATTAAAGGATAGCAGGTTGCTAAAGCACTAGCCTGCAATAAAGGAACTGAGATTTGGTACCTGTCCTGGTTACGGCAGGGGTAGAGTTAATTTTTTTCTGGCAGCTGGTATAGTGCTGGGCTTTGGATTTAGGATGAGAACAATGTTGATAACACACTGCTGTTTTCTGTTGTTGCCAAGCAGTGAAAGACTTTTCAGCTTCTCACACTGTCCTGCCAATGCAGAGGCAGCGGGGCACTCAAGAAGCTGGGAGGGGACACAGACAGGACAGCTGACCCAAACTGGCCAAAGAGATATTGTATTCCATACCATATGATGTCATGTTCCATTTATAACTGGGGAATGGGCTGAGAGGCTGGGCAGATGAGGGTCCAGAGCAGCATTGACTTCAAGTGGAGAGAAATTGTACTGTTCATCACTTGTTTTGTATAGATAATGATGATGATGATGATCTTCCTTTTTTATGGTTTGTGCTATTAAACTGTCTTTATTTCAAGTCAGGAGTTTTCTCACTTTCACTCCTGAGGTTTTCTCCCCCATCCCACCATGAGGAGCGAGCCAGTGGCTGCGTGGTGCTCAGCTGCGGTTGGGACTAAAACCACAACAGTACCCTGACAACCAGATTTGCAGCAGTATCTGACATTTAAAGATGTAGGCAAATGCCTGGTTGGATTTGCAAAAGCTCCCACATTGGGTCCATAACTTCCACAGGTTTTTTAATTCATTGACTGGAATCAATGGAAAGCATTCATCCAGCCTCAGTGGTTTTTAAGTCTGCGCTTTCCCTGCCTGACCAGAAAAAAAAAAAAAGGACTTCCTTTGGACTAGTTTATCTCACTGCAGTCTAGCAAATGAACAGCAATGATTCATATGAAATGCATTACTTATGTGATCCCAAACAATTAAAGGTAATTGCAAGCAGGCAGCAAGAGGGAATAGCATGTTATATTACACCCTATAATTCACAGTGAAGAGAGTGGGCCCCTAATATACTGTGGTGAAATTACTCATACTTGGCCAGAAACAGGTATTACAAATCCTTTGGTACACATCTCAGCATTAAGTGTACCCTAGAAATTACTTATTTAAGCATGTAAAGTCCTGGTAAATCCTTTTGCCATCTCTTCATTAATTAGATCCCTTTGTACTGCATGTGTTGACTTCTGGTTTACACTTTGTTTGACTAGTGTCAAACAGGGGAATTCAAAGTGAAAGGAGTTTCCTGCCAGTGGGAAAGAGTGACTGTGAAAAATATCTTTTACATGCAAGTCTTATCCACAGTGCTTTGGAAATGGACAGGGGCCCCAGGCTCTAAACCAGTCATTACTTTGGTTTACTGGACAAATTAAAATCACTATAAAAGTGATATTTAACTTTGGAAGCCGTCAGTTCTGGATGAATTCATTTGGGTTTAAACCATGCTGGCATAATAAAGTTGCCCACACCAAGGTATTGATTTCTCAAATTCTCAAATTACTCAAATTCTTCTCCCTTCATAGATTTGGAAATTGGCATCTACTTCTATTTAAAACTTATGTTCCCCCACACTTTTTACATTTTTTTCTTTGTCTTTTTGGTTTTTCCTGTACTAGATATAAAAGGAAGAAAAGTGCATTCTTCTGAATTTCTCAGATTTGCTACAGTGCCAGCTCTTCAATTAGGCACTTAATGTACTTAACAGAAAATGAAGTTCTGTAATCTGGCCACGAAAAAGAACCAGAAGCAAGAAACATTTGCCATAAAATCTCTTTTTTTCTCGGGGTAACTGCTAAAGTGTATTTTCTCAGTGCTCTGTCATGCTCTTGAATCAAAATTCTGTGTTTTCTAACATTCTTCATAGTCGACAAGAGATTAGCCAGAAGCGTTCCTTCTAGCACAAGCTCACTTAGACTGTTTCCCATGAAGTAAGAACATAATTTGCTGCCCTTCTTCCTACCATGCAACTCAGCTGGCTGGGAAAGAAGGAAGCCCAAAGAAGTTATGCTGTTATACTTTGTTTCCCTTGGCAGTTAAACTGGCTCACGGGAAGAAGGTGGGAGCTTCAAACACACACACAGAGAAGGTCTAAGTCTATGGTCTATTGGTCCAGGGAAGAGCTCTGTAATGAAGCTGGTGAGTTTTTAACTTTGAGTGAAGTTTTGCCAATGTATATCTAATTTTACAGCTGGATTATAAGGGAACAAGCCCATTTTTAATGTTTTGGGTTTTTTTCCAGTTTTTAGCCTTTTTTCTAGAAGTTACAAAATACTTTGTTTGGGATTTAAAATACCTTTCTCTTACTGAGCAGTCACATCTTCATGGTGCTTTTCTTAGAAAACTAGAAGCCTTGTTGAGGTTATCTAAGGACAAACTCTGGTAGATGACTCAGTCACCTTCTGCTTCTCCTCATCTGACATCTAGCAGCCTGCCTCCTTGTGCTTTTTACAGACTTATCTATTCAAGATGAAGTTTTCTTTGAAAAATCACAACAGACAACAAGCCTCCCACCATTACTAACACAAACTCATCTAAAGTCTTAGAAAATTAGGAGCAAGGGGCTGCATATGTGATTCCCAGTACCGCTAAGAAATTTTATTTGCAGCTGAATTTACTTTTGTCCTGGTTTTGGCTGAGATCGTTAATTTTCTTTCCGGTAGCCAGCATGATGGTCTGTTTTGGATTTAGTATGAGAATAATGTTGATAACACACAGAAGTTTTTGGTTGTTGCTAGGTAGTTATAATGTCTGCATTAAGTCAAAGACTTTTCAGTGTCCCACCCCCTGCCAGGTGCACATAAACTGGGAGAGCACAGCTAGGACAGCTGACCCAGATAGGCCTGAGGGATGTTCCACACCAAACAACTCCATGCTCTAGATATAACTGGGGAGGCAAGCTGGGAGGTAGATTCACTGCTTGGAAACTGACCAGGCATTGGATTGTTTTATTTTCCTTTCGCATGCAGTGGGCAATTACATTTCTGCATCATTTGTACAATTATTATTATTGGTTTTGTTGTTTTTACTATTATCTTCCTTTGTTATCCTGTTAACTGTCTTTATCTCAACCCAGAGGGTTTTTTTCATTCTCCTCCCTAGCCTCTTTGCAGGGGTGAGAGGTGAGCAAGCAGCTGCATGGTGCATAGGTGCTGGCAGGGGCACAAACACAATTTTACATGGTGCAATGCAAATTATCTGATGGCCTGGTTTTGGCTAGGATAGAGTTAATTTTCTTCCTAGCAGTGGGTATACTGCTGTGCTTTGGAGTTAGGATGAGAGCAGTGCTGATAACATATTGCTGCTTTAGCTGTTGACAAGCAGTCCAAGATTTTTCAGCTTCTCAAGCTGCCATGCTATCAAGAATGCAGGGAGCTCCCAAGAAGCTTGGAGGTGACACAACCAGGACAAGTGACCGACACTGGCCAAAGGGGGTATTCCATACTAATGACATCATGTTTAGCATAAAGGGGGGCTTGTGGGGGAGGAGAGCATTGCTCCAGGATATGCAGCTCAGGGATGGTCCATATCATGACAGCTCCGAGATGTATGGTCTGAGTTGTACTTTTCAGTGGGAAACTGCATTGTGTATCACCAGTTTTGTATATTTTGCTATAAAGTCCTGTTATTGTTATTCCTCCTTCCATTTACTGTCCCAGTAACCGTCCTTATCCCAACGCACAAGGTCTGCCTTTGTTTTCCTTTTTTTTTTTTTTCCCCTCTTTTCTTCCCCACCTTCCTATCCCCACCCCATCAGGGGGAAGTGAGCAAGTGGCTGAGTGGTGTTCAGCTGCCAGCTGAAGCTAAATCACAACATCTGGGAAACTGAAATCCTGTCTATATAATGTTCCCTAGTATAAACAAAATCATTTCGTTTTCAGGTATCTCAGTGCCGCTGTGAAATTCTGCTGCTGTTCTCAGGAACAGACAGTATCTCTGTGAGCCACACCACAGTAAAAGCAACCCAATAGAGATGATGCTGCATCTGTTCTCTTTATCCACACAATCTCCCCTGAGTAACAACTTCCAAACCAGCTCTACCTTACTGATCATCTGTGATGGACCACAGTTCTGTAGAAAATTTGCTTTAAGAGAGCTGTATTACCAGAAACTCATTTCACCCCACATCAGACTCAGAACTAGCTGTTCCCACTTCTTCTTGGTAATCTCTGTAGGTCTGGAAAAGAAAGCCTTTTTTCTTTCTTCTGCTTTCATCTGTCTTAGCCCTCTCAGTCCTCTTGAAGAAACTTCTTTTGAAGATCTACAAGTGAATCCTTTGTACCATGACACAGACACAATTATTCATGGTGGACAGACAGATTACAAAAAACATCTGTTTATAGAGATCACGTTTTTCTCTTTCTTTCTGGTTTGACAGAAGAAAGACGAAGGTTTTCAAGGCCTAAATTGCACCTATGTGGGTGGACAAAGCAATTCACAGGGTGAAAGACATTGAATTAGGAGCTTTCAAGATCCAGGCTGTCAGAAACACCAGACGTGGAGGCTAAGGTGGAATTCAGGCTGACTGAGTATGGCCAATAATCTTCAGCAACATAAAGCAATTCTTAGAAGCTAACTAAGCCCCGAATCGCCAGCAATGTGTTCTCAGTGATAAAAGAGAAAGATTAAATGTTTCCAGTATACCAGTAAAATTCAGCTGACATTTTAAACATAAACTAGGATAAAAAACTAAATCTACAGCACTTGAAAGCCAGATTCCCTGTATGGACATATTAGTCTCTGCACAACCAAAACTTTGATGATGATTTTTGGTCCATTGGGACTTTGAATGTCTCACCTGAGCTCAGCCCATTAATCCAGGTTTATTTGGGCTATTTGCAGTACTGCAGCCCCTGAGCAGCTTTTACAAACAGCCTCAAAACAACATCTTACCTCCAGATAAACTTTCTAAAACAAATGTTGGTTTGAGATGTGGGACTGAGTATTATTTAGTTCTTCTGTATCCAAACAAGATTTCCTTAAGGCTGGAAGGGTTTTTAGGCTGCTGTAAAAGGGGATGAGTTGGCTTCATATTGAGACACGGGGCACTGGAGCTTCTAGTTTTAACAGCTTTGAGACCTGACATAAAGCAGCTACAGAAAGAACAGCTACTCCAGGGAGTTGCCAAACACCTCGAAAAACTATTTCACGCTCTATAGTTCCTATGGAACTACAATGGAGGGACCAACTACACAGGTGTCTTTACCATGAAGATGATTGATAGTACTGTCCAAAAAAACCTTTACTGAAAAGCATTCATTAAGTAGTAAACAGATGATGCAATAATATATCCACCTTCCGGGATCCCTGACTTTATGTTCCTCACTGATGGGAATACGTAGGCTAGATAAACTGTAATGGGACACGGTCATACGATATTAGCAGCAGTGACAGATGAGAGGCACAGTCACAAAAGGGCTAATAAGACTTCCCTGCGACTTGACTGTTCAAGGTGGGCTTTTAAAGAGAAAAGCAAGCTGGATCAAAGAGAATTAAAGAACAAACATGCACCCTCTGCCATCTGGGACGGTTACAGCAGGAAAACAATTGTCTGCTTATTACAAAGCTTTATTTTCTAGATAGTGAACACAAAAAAAAGTCCTAATGAAAAGCCTTGAATCTGGATTTTGTTTTGGTGGTTATTTAACCTCTCACCAGCTCACCACGTGTATTTTCCTTTCCCTGGTAGTGGGTGGCATAAGGCCAAAGTTTTGCTCAATATCTGCTGCTGGCCCAGCACAGGGGATTGCAGGAATAGGCAGGATAAGAAAAGCTTTACTGACCGAGAACTGACCTGCCTGTCCTGGGGGTACGAGCTGCTGGACTTACTGTGGCTGTTGCCCAGCTTTACAGCGTCGTTGGAAAAAAAATTGATCCAGCACTGAAAGCAATTTAAACTGGATATTTGAAGCAAGAACACAGAATAACACACTCACCTTTAAACTCCAGTAAGCATCAGGCTTGTTTTAAATTATTTTACCTATGTTTGTTGGGGTGTATTGTGCATAGAGCAGAGGGGTTTTTCACTTGTGTTGTCATTGCCTGGTTTCAATAGTGTTTACTGTATTTTCTTACACTGAGAGAAAACAGTTTAGCTCAGGCACACCTTTTATGACCTTGCTTACAAAATTATGTTTATAGTACCCCTTCAATGTTAATACCAATGGCAATATTAAAAGGGTCAAAAATAACAGCTTTATAATAAAATCACTATAGTAATATACATTTTCAGTAAGTTAAAATTACCCTCCTTTTCTAATAAGTAACACCTACGTTACAGAAACTAATATTTGAGTGGAATACGTAAGATGGAAACAAACCTAATCATTCTCTGATAGAGTCTGTCATTAATTCTCTTGTCATTTTTTGCTCAGAAATATCTATGGGATAAAACTTCATGCTGTTGCAGCCAATGGCAATCTGTCCATGGGCTTCAGCAAGGTCAGTACATCTTCACCTTATAATGAATGGCTAACCTAGTGCTAACGGGGCATGAGACAAGAGACTTATCCACTTATCTAGCTCCTTATGCTTTATTTGCCTTTTAATAACATCTTTTCTATACCACCCTTTAAAAAGTGGGTGTAAGAGGGCCTTAGTTCATCCAACTGCAAGCTACTCATGTACTTCTACATATTGATGAGACAAAATTGTCATCTGGGATTTTTGTGGGTGGGTTTTGGTTTTGTTCTGAAAAGATCTTTCTTTTTTTTTCCTGGAAATAGATAAACTGATTAGCTGCCCTTTTACAGGAATTCCATCATGGGGAGATATAATACTGCAGCAGTAAGTGCTTTGTTATTATTTTTTTTTAATTTAATTGTCTTTTGTGCCCTTAGAACTCCATTACAGAGACCAGAAAAGCTATTAGCAGCACACTATGTGAAGTGGGAATTGTCTCTTGCCCTGTGGCCATGATTTAGCAAAGTACTTAAGCTACTTACCAAACTTCATGCAAATTGTCTTAAAGTGCATTGGCCAATGTTGATGTTACTGCTAAATGTGTGCTTCGAAACATTGCTGAAGAAGAATCTAATTATTCATCTGTTTAAATCTGAGCACACCATGAGCTCTTTCAGTGCAGCAGGTCCTCCTCTTACCTGTCATAGATGGCTTAGTTATTCTTTCTGTTAGTGTTTTCTAAGCAGCTACAGCCATACACTGTAAGAATATTTTAACATGCCAGGCAGCCAAGGCCTTCACGGGGGTTGACTATGGCTCTCCAGTGTATCTGGCCACTGACTGTGATTTGCTAGGAAATCCCCGCCCACCATACATTTCATTTTGCTAACTTCAGCTATCTACAAGGCCTGTGTCTTCATATTTATTGGTGTCCCTTACAGTCAGCAGAGAAAAACAGGAATGTCTAAACAATGACTCAAGTGCCTCATTTTAGGGATGTACCCAAGAATGAGTGCAAGTACTTATTTCTTTCCAATGATCATAAAACCAATGTTGAGAACCAGTTCACATGGCAGATACTAAGATTCCTATCACATCTGCTGTGGCCAAAGAAGCTGTTCTACCAAGAGGTACATAAAAAGAAACGCAGACACGCACAAGTGTCAGAGCTGGGCAAATGCTTAATCATTTCAGGAGTCCTAGGCACCTTGAAATGTCCAGAATACATGCTGCTTTATGATAGATGTTGCCCCATATTTGACACCCCTACATTTTGCTCCAAGGAAACAAGTTCCCACAACCACTAATCCAGAGCAGTTTGCTATATTCTGCATAGGGTCCCTGGCATGGATTGAATCTGAGTGAGCAAGCAAGTTAGTAAAATGTTAAACAGAATAAATCTAGATTCAGCAGAGATACATGATTTGTGTGTGCAGTCACTGGATCCATAAATACTAGGTACACAGACCTAGGCTGCTGCCCTTTTGAAACAAAGGAATTTAATGAGTACATTCAGTTAATGTCTGCACCAGACATATAAATAACTAAAATGGGAAATAAATCACAGTTACTAAAGTATTTCCTTCCTCATAAACCAGTGTATTCCTAGTAAGCAGCTTACGCATTATGGGTTCTTCACACCCACCCACATGTATTTTATTTCTATTTAAGCTAAAATAAGAATCTGAGATCCCAAAAAGCTTTCTCTTACTGCCAGATAAATAATGGGACAGAGCCAAGAAGTCTGTTTTTAGAAATTATTATCAGAACACAAGCCTCCATTCTGCTCACAGAGTACTCATAGTAATGTGCTAGAAAGGCCTAGGTCCACAGGTAGCACTGCAAAATATCTCAGCATTGTCAGTACTCGTCAAAGCCAAACTAGGAAGAAAACCAAAATTATTTGGATTAAACAGACTATCGGTATCATCCTATTAAAGGGGTGCTGACCAAGGAAATTTGGCATCTAGACATGTATGACTATGTTGTCTCAAATTATGAAGTGGCTAAAATTGTTTTGTATTGGAGACTCCCTTGCTTTATTTTTAAATGTATCCCAGGAATTGGGAGTTATTATGAACTGACAAATAATAAATTTACAATGTTTCAAATTTCCTTCAAAAATTTATCATTATAAGGACTCACAAGAGCTGCCCATGAGAGAAACTTCTCCATTTATTATTACAGTATGGTACCTCTGACTTGGACAATCACTTGATATGTGCTATACCGATTTTGTATTACTTGTGTTCCTTGATCTAACCAGGCCAACCAACCCTGCAAAAGCCCAAGTATAGGACACAGACACAATTGTTTCTATAAAATAAGTCATAAAAAATACAAACTCAATTGAGTCACATGAGACTAGTTGTTCATAAATTCTTATCAATTGATCTTAATTATACTACTTTTGCCTCAATTTGTTACAAGACCATTCTATTACTTTTCACTAACACTGTATCAAATTGACTATAACGAGCCACTTATCCCCTTTACTGCTCCTACACTTTGGCATCAGCTTCAAAACATCTAAAACATCCCCTTTATTTCAACATAGTTAAATCAGTCCTCTCTGTCATGGTTTAACCCTGGTAGACTGCTAAGTACCACTCAGTTCTTGTGCCTACTCACTGTCAGGGCAGTGTGAGGAGCAGGAAAGGCCTTGATGCTGTGCAAACACTACTCAGCAGCAACTAAAACGCTGTTAATCAGAGATTAACAATCTCTGATTGTTAATTCCTTCAGTAATTCCTGATTTGTGATAGATTGGGTGTTTATTTTAATCATGAAATGTGTTTTTAGCTTTTGGGAGGCATATTTGGTGACAATACAGGGACTGAATTTTACTTACGGTTAGCTGTATAGTACACAGAAAAGCTGAAATTTGAGTCATTATAAAATAGGATACAAAATCAGAACCTGTGTATGTTTAAACCTTTGCTTGAATGACACCTCTGCAAGTGAACACATTTAGTTCAAAAGTAAGAGTAATACTTCTATCAGGCTAATCAGTTTGCAAAATATAATTCCAATAAATAAAATGTGAAGTGTGAGAGGAGCATTTTTGCTTTGATTTTGTTATAATTTTGAAACCAATTATGCTACAATTAAACTAATTTAGATTATGGATACAGTTATTAACACATTTCTGTTTTAAAAAATCAGATCAACATGGAAATTTAGAAAGAGTTTCCTATATTAGGTGGCTTCACTGTGTTGTTTTTTACAATTACTAGTAAAATTTGTTTCCGATCTCTAAATAACCATGTGGGATTTTTCCTCATGTTGGCCATTCACGTTTTCAAAATCACCTACATATTATAGAAGAAGCTCATATTGTGAATTCATCTGACTGATGAATGCAGCCAGTCCATTAATCTGTTAGTAACATAATTTATTTCAGCTGAAACCACGTGTCCTGTTTTTTGTCTAGGGTAGAGTTAAATTTCACAATGCAGCTAGGACAGCTGACCCAAACCAGCCAAGGGAGTATTCCCCACCATGATGTCATGCTCAGTTTATAGGGGGGGGACTGGCTGAGAAGGTTTTTTCACTGCTTAGGACAGGCTGGACATCAGGCCCTGGTGCTGAGGAAATTGTATTGCATATCACTTCCCTGTATATTCTAAGTCCCATTGTTGTGGCTATTTTCCTCTCCTCTTGCTGTCCCGGTAAATTGTCTGTATCCCAACGCATGAGTTTTACCTTTTTCTTCTGATTCTCTTCCCCATCCCACTGTGAGGGAGGAGTGAGTGAATGGCTATGTGGTGCTCAGCTGCTGGCTGGAGCTAAACCATAACACCAGGACATAATCATTTCTGTTTCAACAGCAACCATTCTCTTTGATTTTTGAAAGCATAATATTTTTTAAAGCTTTCCTAATGAAATGCTAAAAATACAATGAAATTTGCCTGGGTTTGAGTTATAAATTGGGCCCTTTGGTATTTCTATTTCAAAAAGACCCTATTGCTTTTTGCAATGGCTGTCCCTTTCAGGAACACTGCTCATTGCTCCCCTGACTTATTCGCAGTAACTTGTTTTAGGATCTCTTCTACTGTTATGGAAAATCTTAGAAAACAAATTAAGAGCATCTCTCCTGTGAAAACAGGCTGCAAGAGTTGGGCTTGTTCAGCCTAGAGAACAGAAGGCTCCAGGAAGACCTAATTACAGCCTACCGATACTTAAAGGACTCCCACAGGAAAGTGGGAGAGGGACTGTTAACCAGAGGGTGGTGATAGGACAAGGGGTAATGGCTGTAAGCTGAAAAAGGGTAGGGTTAGATTAGATATGAGAAAGAAATTCTTTACTATGAGGGTGGCGAGGCCCTGGCACAGGTTGCCCAGAGAGGTTGTGGAAGCCCCATCCCTAGAAGTGTTCAAGGCCATGTTGGATGAGGCTTTGGTCAACCTGGTCTAGTGGAGGTGTCCCTGCCCACGGCAGGAAGGTTGGGATTAGATGATCTTTGAGGTCCCTTCCAACTCAAAAAATTCTATGATTCTGATTCTATGATAATATATGGCACAGGTCATTTAACAGCAAACGTAAGACTATAAAATCTACTCTCATTCAAAGTCTTTGCTGTAAATAAAACAAATCTGAGCTTAGGTGAGAACAGAAGGGTATGGAAAACATTTTCTCAGTCTTTACTACTAAGGAACTGTGGGAGGATTTTTTAGGAATGAAACTAAGGAGGCAAGGAGAAGACAACAGAAATAACTGATAATATTAAATTGAGTTAGGGAAATAGATGACTGAATCAGAGGTATTTGTATTATGAAAAACTGTCCTTTAGGTTTTCCCCTGGAAAAAAAAAAATCTCATTTGGTGTATCTCTCACCATTACTTTCAAATAATGAAGGTAGGAGCACTTGGCTAAAATATTTTGGTTTGGTCTAACATTTAAAGAATTAAAAGGAAGCAATGGAATGGTAAAAATAACAGGTCAAAGAGTGTGCTCAGATATTATTGATTAACACATATGTTTTAAGCACATGCTGTCAAATTACTAACTGGAATTAAAATGCAAAAATATAAAAGGTTAAAACCCTTCTTATACACATCACCCTTCTGGGAAATTTCCAAGAAGAATTTAAGTATTTGATTGCTGCCTCCCTCATATGTTATATTCTCTTCCCCATGTTATTAAATGGATCTTGAGTCTAAGATTGCTGTAGAACAATTATTGTCAGTGGTTCTAGGAGAAAAAAAAAGATGAAATAACATTTACAATTTTATCTCTGTAGTTGAAAAATTCTCATAAAATATGCAGCAGCATCTCTTTCACTTTCAATATTTAGATGGCTTCTGAAAGACCTTATTAAAACTTTAAAAGATTTGTGAGAGAGTGACTTGGCTGAAACAGCTTACAGGAATGTTTGTGATCATCCACATTCCAGCACCAACTCTGCTTCACAATCTCTGCCAGGGCACTTAACCTCTTTGAACCAATTTCTCCCCATCCCTGATGCAGAGTTACCATGCCGTAAAAATCCAGAAGAGGAAGGTTCTCCAACAGAGGTTTTTACCAGATTGTAAGACTGTTAAGGTGGAGATCTGCTTTGTTCTTGGTGAAATCTGAGTGCTCTGGGGACAAAAGCTTTGTACTCCTTACCCTGCAGGGAGGGCAGTGAAGTAGCTGTGGCCTTCACAGCAACTCACAGGCTCTTATACAGCAGCTATTTTGTCTCAAACACAGATTTCCATGTCAGAGGTCAGTTCTGATGCTCCTGTTTCGTTAATGCACAGAGCTGAGGATGTCCAAACTAGCTCTGGAAACAATTGAGTTGCCCTCATAAGTACAGCAGCAGATTTAGGTCTGTATTTATGTATTAGCCAGGGCCTTCCTAAAGACAACTCAAAGCATCGTCATATTCTCCAGGGTTTTCGCCCTGTGATGTCTCCACCTTTGTGTCTGTCCCACAGGGTCCATTCTGAGGTGTTGTGCACAGCCACATAGAATAGCCTTTCCACAATCCACCCTACCATCTAGCCAAAACATTTGGAACAATTTAGATTATTTTGGTACTGCTGCTTATTTACTGGTTTGTCTTGAATGGTTTATGGATCCCAAAGTTTACTGGAATTAAAAGAAGAAATAAGTTAAAATGCCCACAAAATAAAGTGACATTTCACTTATCATTTATCAGATATTAGATGTTCCCTCTTTCTGCTCCAGTGAGAATTTTAAGTAATCCCTTTAAGGATTATTTTGTGATAGTGCATTTCAACAGGAAAGACACTGTGACCCCATTAAAGTCCACAGATGTCTATAAGTGAGTAAAGTTTCCAAAGTATCAAACCTCTGTACATGGTATTTCTGTGCACAATATAAAAGAGTAGTTATTTTCAGTCTGCAAGGGTTACATTTATGATGGGATTATCACCACAAAAACCATTTTTCAATCTGTTTGTAGATTTTGAGAGATATTTCCTTTTCAGTACACTTTCTCCTGGGAAATACCCTTTCAAAGGAAACATTAAACAAATATTTACCAAAGTCTCATTATTGTTTATGGTTATTACTAAAAGAATTATTGTTTTAATGATAATATTCTTAATATCAAGATTAGTAGTAGTGGTAACAGTAGTAATGATAAGGATTTACCCTCCCAAATGTTTTTTGGTGCACCTTCATCTGAAAAAAGCAACCCTTTGCATTTTGGCCAGAACTTCTGCTATTGTGAGGATTTACTTAGCACCTAGAATATGCAAATTATGCAAAAAAGTGAGAAGATTTCAGATACAATAAAACTACAAAGATTCTTGATAACAATACGTTCAAAGCAGCTTGCGACCTTGAGATGCAGATGTCTTCAGTTCCATAGACTTCTTTGCATTGAAAAATGTCTGCATGTGGGAAGAAGCCCTGAGAAAGTCTCCATTTGCTGTGGGAACACCTGAGGAGACTTAGAGTTCTCCAGTACTCCTGGTGGGAACAGAGTTGCACAGCATTGCACCAGGGACTGGGAAGAATTTCTTGAAGAACATAGCTCTGGGAAGAAGATCTCAGGTTAAGATAGGAAATAGCACAGAGACCCTGGCCATAACTGTGTGAAAAGCAGCTAGAAAGGGTGCCTTTGGGAATGGTCTCAGCAAGCTTAGGATATGTGGGTTGAATGAGTGGAGAGTGAGGTGGGCTGAGAATTTGCTGAATGGCAGAGCCCAGAGGGCTGTGGATGACTGCAGAGTCTCGTTGGAGTCCTGTAGGTAGCAGCATTCCCCAGGGGTCAATACTGGGCCCAGTCTTGTTCAATTTATTCATCAATGACCTGGATGAAGGGCCAGAGTGGTATTCTCATTAAGCTTACTGACAATACTGAACTGGGAGGAGTGTCTGACACACCAGAATGCTGTGCTGCTGTTCAATGAGACCAGAACAAGGTGGAGAATTGTGTAGAGAGTTGAGTGGAGAGGCAACTAATTGAATTCAACAAGGGCAAGTGTAGGGTCCTCCACCTTGGAAGTAATAACCCCAGGCACCAGTACAAATTAGGGATTAGCCTGCTGGGAAGCAACTCTGTGGAGAAGGACCTGTGAGTCCTGAAGGCTCCTCAGTGTTTCAGGAAGACTTGGCAATCTGTAATTATCCAGACTGCATTTGAAATACTGATGTCAAGTCAATGCCTTAAGGGATGACATTATGCAGTTAGCCCAACATCACATAATGCCACCGCTACCTGCCAGAAACACAATATCCAGCTGGGTCACCTCATAATCCATAATTTTCCTGGTAAAATATGTGACAGGACATGAGGGAACATGTAGCATACCTCACCATTCTGATTAGCAATAGGACAGTGGGGTTTCTGTCAGCTGGAGGATTGATGTTGTTTGTTGATTGCGCTTAGACTGTCTTAACATTGCAGAAGATGCAGACAGCATGCATTTGGCCTCTGTGGTCGGTGGTGGTGTTCATGAACTTGAATTTCTGATCAGCAAATACTTGCACAATAGGGATTGCTATTTCTTTCACAAATACCTTCTTACACAGCCAAGGACTCATTCAGGTGGGTACCAAGTGGGGATTTGAATCTTTTTTACTGGGTGACTGTGCTGAGATCACCTGCAAGCAAATAGATAGCAGGTCACAGGAGCTGAAATAAGGGGGGGGTGGGGCTGGCTGGCGAGAATAAAAAAAGACTACTGGGGACAGCAGCAGTTCAAGCTACTCTTAAAAACCCACAAGTCTGTCAGAGTCGTGAAGCACCCCTAAGGAGTAATCCAAAATATGTTTGCTGCATTCAGATCTCTCTAGAGGTTTGTTGGTGAAGGAACTGCAAATCACAGAATGTTCAAACTTCTTTGCTCTGGAAATGAAGTGCCTGAGTCAGGGTTGCCAGAATGAGCCATACAAAATCTAGTGTCCTGTCCTGTGGGAAGACCTAAGCGTGGCTTGAAATTTGGTGGGAAGGCTGCTGCCACCTGTCTTTATTAGGATTTAATTAAATCTTCTCCCTGTTTCCTGAGTTCCCTTAACTAGTTAAGCTCTCTCCTTTGTAAGTATAATTTCCTGCTTCAAAACAGCCTGCAGGACAAGAAGTCCATTTAGGTTCATCCTTCCAAATGCTCATGAGCTTTCCAGAGCTACCACAACCTCCGTCAGTGTAATAAATACATCCTGTGTGCTGTGCTTGCATAATGCATAGATGACACACTGTTGCTTTAAAGTGTATAACTAAAAAACTCCCCTTTTCAGCAAGGCTGGTTAACAATTTTAAGAATTACTCTATAAAAGTCACACATGAAGAATTTCAAAGCCCTTTCTGATTTGCAGGGTTCCAAAACAGCTTCTTGTTTTTCTGAAAATTAATATTTTAAACCTATTTTAACTTGTTATGAAACTACAAGTTTATGGGAAAAAAAAAACAACAACCTTTTTCAGTGCAAAATTGACAGGAATATTAAAATTTCTATGGCATCTTTGGAAATTACCTCAGTGTTTTGTTATAAATTTCTCAAATATTTCAATGGCATAAGCTTTGTTTATCTTAGAGTTTCATTTATAATTAAAAGGGAGGAGTGTTTATCACAGTTTTTCTTTTCTTTTAGATGTTGCTCTAACTTTCTGTATTTTTATACAGATTTTAAAAGACTGAAAGATCCTGTAATAAAGTCCTGTTCCAAGCTCAATGGGAGAGAGGCTCCCTCCTGTGGAATACAAGGTGTCCATAACTTTTCACTTACACATTAAAAATCCCCTATAGAAGCAAGCCATGCTTTACTTAGCTATAAATTACTGACATTTGTAGACAACCAAGAATATAGGATAGTTAGACAAAAAGCCATTATCAAAATCTTTGAGATTAAAAAATCTAAGCTTTAATTTCTCACTGAAATCTCAGCAGAATCCCTTGCTGAATTTATTTCTATGGACCTGAAATTTCTACCATTATTTGAAAAGATTGGGCTATAAACCTTACTGAAGGATGCTGTTTTCAAATTTTCTGAGAGAAGGTCGAGTAGATTTGAAGAAACTCATGACAAAACAGAGTGATGCAGGAGTTTCTGGTTCAGACTATTTCCCATTTAAGAAAAGCACCATTTAATAGCTATGAAATAGCTCAATAAGAATAAATCACAAATCTCACTGATAGCATCCTGTCTTTGCTCATCTTTCCTGTTTAAAGAAACCAAACAAATATACTTTGTGCATTTAGAGTTCTGCAAAAAAACCCCCATTTGCATAAGGATGATATTGACTTTAGTTATTTTTTTCCCTTTTTTCTTAGGGAAAGGAACACAAGCCTCTTAAATACTGAATAGGTAGTGGTTCTTAGGTATATATATAAAGCATGACATTAAAGGCTTGTTTACCTTATTATCAAAGTTCTGTAGATCAAAATGCGTATTCAACATAATCTCTCAATTTTCTCCTTTTACTTTCACATGCGTTAGAAATACTTGGACCATTCTTTGGGCATTAATTGACGAAATTAAAATGTTATTGATTTAATACCATTAAAGAAATTTTAAATAAATTCTGCATTATTTTATTACATTTTTCTTTTGGGTTCTCTTTAATGAATCGTATACATGCAATATCATTGCTACATTGCCAATGCTCCATTTCTTGCTGTGCATCACATATTTAAGGAGCCTGTTGTGTTCTGGTTGTGTAAGATAATCAGAAAATTCAATCAAGGAGAAATATTTGTCTGAGTTTTTGATTAGTCTCATTAGGTTGTTTTGGTTTTTTTTAATGTTGCATTGCAACATTACCTAGATATTAAAATATACAAACAAAACCCAAATAAACAATATGGTACATCCATTATACTTTTTTTCAGTTTTTAACAGCCTATTTCAGTTTGCATGAGCAAATTGCTATGCATTTTATCCTAGATATATTGGAGCTACCACAGTGAGGATAAGCAAACTGCACTTTTAATTTTAATATGCATATCTATTAGTCTTGTGGGAATATAATTTATAAATAATTATAGACAATGGGTATTTCCATTGCAGAACTCTCATAAAGAATTGGTTTAGCAATTTGAAATAAATATACTAAGCTGAACCTCACTTTTGAATGTTGATTACTTGTTTTCATTCTCAGGCCAATCACTGGTTCAGAATAGGTTACTCCTATTCAGATGTTACTGGTTTATAGAGCCAAAACCTCCCTGGATAATAAAGTTCTGTTTCTATTCTCAGTGGCTATATTCCATTAATTTCATCACTGTTGCACAGTAGACACTGGCCAATTTGTTCTTTAAATTATTGTATTTCTTCTTAATAAAGCAATCATAGCGTACGTTTTCTCTCATAACTAGCAATGGATGTGGAGAGCAAAGTAGCCTCAGCTCAGTTCTTCCCCCGAGCATTGCTGTGCTGCTAACCCCTGATCCGCTGATACAACAAGTAGGTTGGTCTTTTCCTTTACAGAATTCTTAAAAACACAATTCCATCCACTCAGACATCAACTTTGATCTCAGTCTCATATTGCAGGTTGAGGTTGATGTATTTATTAGGAGATTTTATTTTTTTTTACAGTTTGCAGAGCTTTTATTTTCTATATGTCACCTCTGATTGTAAGATGAACCTTTATGTTTTATTGAGATAGAAATTTTGTTTTAATTATTTATTTTTATAACATGCTAAACCCGTTTCATTTAGGCAAACCGAACTGTATTTTTAAACAGTACCCCTTTTAAATGAAATCTATAATCTGCAGCTATAAATAAACAGTTGTATTAGTATGAGAGAACAATTCCCTTACATGAAAGATACTGAACTTGTGCCCACTGATTTCCATATGCTTGTACCCTGTTCAAATGATACATGTCCTATTTCTCAACTGAACAGTATTTCTGTATGTGCCAAAGCAAAAGATGGTGGTATTTAAAAATGTTTGTAACATGATTACTCTAATCCTATTGAGAAAAAGGACAGTAACATAAGCTAAGTGTGTATTTGCAACACAGCTAGCTCCTCAGCTTAAATTCCATCTTGCCATGATAAAGTGGCAAATTATCTCACTCTTGATCAAAATGGCTCTCAAAAGTCTCAGTAATTACACACAACATAAGTAATTTCATTTTAGAAACTATACAAGGAAAATGAGCATCCACATATTAAAATCCAATCCTACAAAATCAGATGCAGCTGTAAAATTAGAGCTCAAGTAAATAATCTACTCAGTGTAGCAGGTCTGACTGCAAGCATAATTACTTCTCTTGTAATTAATTTTAATTAAATGATAAGAAAATAGATAGAGCAGTTTAGTAATCAAGTCTTAATAAACATAATCAAGAAAGGCATTGTATCAAAATCACCTGATAACACTTTCTTTTCTTCTATAAGGTTCCAATATTGTCCTAATTTCTCTTAAAATTTGTATATTTAATTGAGTTTCTGTGAGAATACACTTTTTTCCATTATAATTACTATATACCCACACCTTGAACAGGTGGGTCAGAAATTAAATTGAAGACATTTTATATCTTGAGATTAGACATTATTTCAATTACATTTTGGGATTTGATTTGGGCATGAAAGTAGCTGGACTGTCAGAACCACTGACTCAGAGAAGAGTTGAGATTGGAAGGAACCACAGGAGATAATCTAGTCCAAACCCCTGCTCAGACCAAGGTCAGCTAGAGCAGGTTGCTCAGGGCTGTGTTGAGCCAGGTTTTGTGTCTCTCCAAGGATGGGAGCCCCACAATATCTCTGAGCAATCACCCTCACATATTCTTCCTTTGGATTCCACTAAGATACCACTGAGTGATAAAAGCAGCAGTGTCAGGGTCTGTATCAGAGACTCCTGACACATGGGTCAGTGAAATTCGACAGGGTGTCATGTCACATTTCACCCACTCATCCAGAGTGGGTGGGGAGGATTTCAATGCCTTTAAAGCTGGAGCAAGGGGGTTGCTCTTTGCCGTGTACTGACTTCTAGGCCCTCAGCTGGGCTCAAGGCCAAGACTTGTGCCTAGCTGAGAAAGGACACCAAAGTCCCTTACAGCTCTATATGGCAGCCTTCATCATGCAAAGCTATTCTGGCCCCCATGCCCCTTTCCTGGTGCCAAAGGTTATGACGTCGAGTCAGTTTCAACCTGTTATTATGGTATAAAGGATGTTTTGGCAAAGTGTGCAACATCTACATGCCTTTGCCATGCTGCTATCTCATCCAAGCTTCTATGTCACTGTAAAGACTTTGCAGTTCTGGCCACGCATGGAAGCATTGCTTGGACATGAACACTTCCATGCAAACCATAAGCATCTATGAGCTCCTTCCAACTCTACCATGTGCACAGCTGGAGGATTTTCCTTTTGCCAAGTACTAAGCAGGTATTTCTGCTGCTCCATGGACATCTCAAACAAGCATTTCCAAGTATGTAGGGTCCGGATGCCCCACTCTTAGTACTTGGAGCTGGAGGAGTGTGGTGTGAGGATGACCAACCCAGGGATCCTTTTTCTCTTACTTTATAGTAGTTTACATCTTGTTGCTGGAGCAGATGGTTATTTATGCTCTAATACTAGATCACTCTTGAAAAACAAAATCCATAATGAAATGAAAATAAGTAGTTCAGGAATATGCCAAAAACTATATCATACTGACTTGGCACAAACCAAAAGAAGGTTTGATAAAATGTCTGTCCAAACTGTGCTTAGTTTGCTGTAAATATGTCTGGGATTCTTCCAGCCCAAGTGCAACACCTTACACTTCGCAGTGTTGAACCTCATTAGGTGCACCTGGCCTCAAGAAGTTAGATTTATTTTATTGTTGGAAATTTATATTTTGAATTTTTCTGATTACTCATGACAGTGACACAATAAGGTGCTTTTATGATCAAGAACACTGCTTTATTACAAAAATGGTGTGGCAGACAGAACTAAAGTGTAAGATAGTCCAACATTACAATTTTATCATCTGCCTTAAACCACAGTTCAGAGGATTTTTGGTTCCAAAGAAGAGTGTAAATAAAGCTGTGATAGACCATTGCATTTTTGGTCTCTGCTGAGGCTGAGAATAAAGGTCACTTACAATGATTTGTGAAAATTACCCTGGTCAATTAAAAATTAGCCTCGTGGCCTCATCTTATCTCACACCAACAGTCTAATGCAACAGAGCAATAAATTCCAATCCCTGAGAGGCTAGCACTGGGATTTGAACTGGTATTATAAATTCCTTAAATTGCCATCCCTAGACAGTTTTGATTTCCCCCTTCTCTTACCTTGTGAAAGCTTAGAGGACACATGAATGAACAGATCTCCAACTCCTGGGTCAGCACCTATAGCAGCAAGAATGAAAGGCCTTTCCTCAGCCTTGGGCATCTCTTTGTTTTACCACAGATGTAAGATGCAGCCTGTGTAAGATCCTTTTCTGGGAGCTTGTAGAAGAGCTGTGATTTACTTTTGAACCTCAACAAAATCTATATAGCCTTTCCTAACTGTGTTTTATCTTTTATTCACTGTACCCTTGGATAGCACATGGCAATATTTAACTGATCACAGACTTTTCATGGAAAAAGAGAAGACCAAAAAAGGTTCTACAGAGGGATCAAGACTCGTGACCATATACTACTTCTTCCAGAGCACTTTGTGTGCCATGTTCACTATACAGACCACTATTCACGTGAAATGTTGTTTTTCTTTGCTCAAAAGTTCTTTAAAAAACATATCAAAATATATTTTTATATAAATATATTTTACACATATAAAAATCTTTTTGACATAAGCATTCACAAGTTTGGTGACACCAATTATCCACTTGTCAATTTTAACATCTCCTCACAGGGTCCTCCTTTGAGTTCCTTTTCATTTTAATCTTTTCCTTTTTAACCACAGCTTTGCTGACAACCACAGCAGTGCACATGTGAGCCAAAGTCTCTTACAGCTAATCGGTATTTTTCATTGGCATGACTTTGGATTGTATGCTTCACTTCTTTTTACTTGACAATTACAAAAGTCACTAAATAATTCTGAACAAACCAAAAAATTATAACTAGGCAACATATGAATTGATATTAACTTGTACACCCACATCATACTTGTAAAATGCCTTTTTTATTTGTCAACTGCAGGGCAATTAGTGTATCTGTGATTGTCAGATGACAGTTTAATAAACTTTGAGCATGAGATTAAATTGGTGTTAAATTAGCCTCATGGTTTGGCTTGGTTTTAATAGAGTACAATTTAGCTTTATCAACAGTAATTTACTGTGCAGGTTTGAAACACGTAGAACAGGAACCTAAAACTAAAAATAAGATGACTTCAGAAAGACCTATTTTAACCTGGAAGATGAGATTTAGGGTTAGTTCCACCAAAAATAAGAGTACTGTAGGAAAGACCTAACTTCATAAGATATCTATCTGTTCTTCTGTCTTCTCAAGTTTCTTTGTGCTCATTATTTAGGTATGTGGCTCGGCGCTGCGTCAAAAACAGTCCCTGCTTTATGAGCCTAAAAGGCTCAACAGTGTCCTCATCACTATTCATATTTAAAGCTGCTGTTAAAAAGAAAAGAAAAAAGTGGGCTGCAGCAGTCCCTTATTTTTTTAGTTTATTCCCTATGAAGAGCCATCTTTCTATGCCTTTACAAGCAAAATTAACTTGAAAGCAAGACAACACATTTCTCTTGCTGTCTTTAAAAAAATAGTAATGTAATATTCAACTGTTATTCAAAATAACAGAGCATCTTATTGGAAGATCAAGCAAGCAACTGTTTGCTTGATATCAAAAGAAAGGCCTAAGTAATCAATGTTTTAATCCCTATGGATCTTCAGAAATGAGAAACACTGATGACTTATCTATTGCCAAGTAATTAAAGTACCCCTGCCCTGCTCCTTTATTTATAAAAAAATATTAACACTGCTTTGGATGCTCCTGATGTCACTATGGGTCTCACTACCAAAAAATCAGCTAAAGCAGGCCTCAGGCAGAAGATAGTCTGAAGCACTATAAATCAGAGCATGAAAGCATAGCTGACAGCAGAAGAGTGACAGGAGATGAGTGTTATTTCAACTAATGTTACTATCCAGCCAAAGCAGAACTATGTAGAACAGAAAAACAGAAGAGTTGTTTTAAGAACACTGTTAGCATGCATTAAGATGGAAGGAATGTAATAAAATTACCTCCTTTTAGCACTGCTCCTAGTCAATACTTTATAGAATACTGAGATTTTTATGCATGCTGTGTTGAAACAGCTTAAGGTTTCACACATGTGGGAATACAGAATTGTATGTCCATTTTATATTTAGTTTTTTTTAAAAAGTGAGATTACAAAGAAATATTATAGGTCAATTATTATCCACAGGAATAAAATCAATTTTGTGCTTTATACTTTCCAGTTGATGGGCAAAGTAGATACTAAGAACAGCCCCTTGGGTGCTCAGTTACCTCCAGGTGACATGGAAAATGCACGCAAACTGCTCACACTCACTTTTCTTTGGCAAAGTCAAATCCCAATTCCTTCAGACTGTAGCTTCTTTTCCTTCCCTCAAGTTCTATTTGGGGAATAAAAATGTACTTGCAAGTTTAATATCACAGCATGAAAATCTTACTTCCTGACGAACCTGAAGTTCATTGTTCAGATTGGACAATATTTCATTTGCATCATTTTGAAAATTAAGCTTAATGAACTCAGGTGTATATAAGGTTCCTTCAACTGTATGTACTGATCAAAATCTAAAATTGTTATCAAATGAACAGGCCTTCAAGTAACAGATGAGTCATTTTTTCTGTGCTTTGGAATAGCCAGTCTCTGTCCTAAGCTGTTTCTCCTTCCACTGTTTGCTTTCACAGCTAACAAGTACCTCTGCCTTAATTGTTTACTCTGATCCTTCACATAGGAAACTTTCCTTCAATTTATTTATTACCGTATTTCTGTTGGCCAGGCTAGAACTGTACATATTCTATTTGTATCTCAGTTCTGAGATTTACTTAACTCAAGATCCCTCAATTTACGTTTTCGATGTTCATTTCCCATGTTCCTTTTAATTTAAGTTGCAGGCTCTAATTGACATCATCTGCCAATGACTTGAGAATTTTTATGCCAGGTATGAATTCCCAAGGCAAAGGACCTTTCAATTATGTTAACAATCTCCTGTGATTAGATACAGTGATTTCAGGTCCTCTGTTGCCTGACAGTATCACAGAAAAGTCTCAAAAGGGAGATAGGCAAAATCCAATGAGCCCTGTCTCCAGCCCTAATAGTGTGTGCACTCTTGCCTTAATTCAGCAATTAGTCCTCGGTAACAAATACCAGAAGCTGCCAAGTACTTTTGTGTTCACAGTGCCAAGGCATCTCCTCCTCCTATCCCTCTGCACTTCCACCCTATGTGTCTCTCTCTCCCTTTTGGCCGAGCCATCAAGGCAAGCCATAGCACTGCTCTCATATCCTTTCTGCTCAGCGTGACAGGTCCCCTGTTGCTCCTTCTCCTTCAGCAGATGGCATATGCACAGCTAATAAACACTGACACGTGTGCCCAACCAGCCATTCTTCACAATCTCGGTTGCCCTGCTGCTCCCTTTGGAGCTTCTCATCCCTAACAGTCTTCTGCTTACAAAATAAAACAACCAAAACCACTGCATCCTAGCCTTGTTATTTAATACAGACCTGCAAAGATGGAAGAGTCACATGCAAGCTATGCAATATTCTCATGGCCCACATTGCTCACAGAAAGCAGAGGATTAAATGCCTGCTAGTAGTTGCTTTCCTATGTTGCTTTTTTTGGAAGTTCAGGGGAATGCCATCCTGTTGTAGACTTTGTCCAGACTGAAGAGGATTAAAGATAAAAGACTATAACTCCCAGGAAAATAAATCCCATGTTTCATAAAGACCCAAAAGAATGGGGAAAACCATGCAGATGCTGGTGGCACAGGAAGAACAAAGAGCAGCAGACCAGAAAATCATGAGGGAGAATCATGTGTATAACACTACTAGCATGGATCTGAAATTGCTATGGAATGGCTTAGTCTGATTCTCTTCAAGTGTCCTTGACAATAACACCATCTTCCTCTGATTTCAAGGACTATAGTTTCATTTTTACTTCACTGTCTCCTGATCTAAAATGATTTAAAGAAAGAATAAAGGCTGGCCCACCACTCTCTACCTTGCTATTACTGTAGCTTCCCTCCGCCACTGTGACATGAGCAGTTACCTGGTAATGATGTTATTATGTTGCTAATTATTTCTATATATTCTTATATCTTCTTTACTAGCTAGTGCTTGCATCAAATAGAAGCCTACTTGTGGATTGTTTCTCAGGATTTATTAGACTGAATTGGGGTTTTCCATATTTCCCATTAGTATTTCAAGCAAGATGAAACCAATCTTGAAAGGTACCATTAACTTAGTACAATTTACTTTCCACTGACACAGTACAGATAATTTCTGTGAACTGAAGCATCTCTGATAGATGAATAACCAGTCACCGTTCCATTTTTCTCTGTAGAAGCCATTTTTACCTTTGTGAGAAATTTTTAAGTCATTCATGATTATCTCATCTCAGATGCATCTCATGGAGGCTAAATTTAAATCTAAAAGTTCTTCTGATGATTACAATTAAAGCTCACATCTTTCAATCCATCACCATGCTACTTCAATGTAAAAAAAACCCAAACCTGTACCACAGTTCAGAATAAATCATGCAGTATTCTTTCTACCTTCAGTGACCTCCAGGTCACATTACCCAGTCATTACTTAATAGCCATCATATTTTATCCTTATTTCTCCTGAATTGTTGTGCTTATGCAAAAATCCCTTTCTGGAGCTATAAGATCCTGGATGGCATATATCTCTGACTAATTCTTTTTTTTACTTCCACAACAGATTGAAAAGATACTGAGCTCTTTATATTCTTCAGGTGTCAACCCCATAGCGTGTATCAACAGGTTAACCTCCAATTCCTTTTGGAAATAGTGTCTGTACCAATTTGGTCTGAGTCAGAGAGAAGACATCACAATGTAACTTTCTCTTTCTGGATAATATAATATGGTGGATATGAAACAGGAAAATTCATTGGTATTTTATGAATCTCCATTTCAGTTTATAGTGTGATAGTTTCAACCCACCCTTCATTCTTTCTTAGATAAAATAACTTCCTCAAAACTTTTACTGGCCTGTGTGACCAACCAGAAACTGTATTTTTTTCTTTATTATGTTTCATTTTAAAAGTATAGAGGTAAAAAATAAAATATCCAAATTTTTAATGTGACATTTTATGATATCCTAACACATTTCTGCTTTCAGAAATTCATTTTACATTTTCAGATTTATGTTTATTTCAACAGTTTAATTGTAATATAGTTTATACTTATAATCTTATTGCTATGCTTATTGTAATGTGTAACTTCCCTTGCCTCTTTTTTTTTCATTGAAGTACTAACATTACAGAAGCACAATACAAAGTTAGTTGAAGTTTGGAGCAGATTGACTGAACCCCAAATCCAAATATTTTCTCAGTATTATTGCAAAGTACGCAAAGGCTCTATTTTCAGTGTGAATAAAAGCTTTGGGCCTGCCTAACAAACACTGCCTGCTTGAAGTCAAGAAGCTGACATGCTTCCCAGCTCAAAAGAGGATATCAAAGTAAAACTTTTCCATTTCAGAAAATACAGAACTGTAAAATCCCTTGAACCCTGATCATCACTGACCGTGCCAATGATGCTTTTTCTTTCTTCATTTCTGAGGACTACCTCTATATCTCTGGTCTCTAGGTCTCAGTGGGCATCCCCTAAGATATCCCTAAATACACAGAAATTTTCTTTCTTCCTACCAGCTATTTCCTCATGGATTCCACACAGTAATCCAAAATCTATCCCTCATGCTTACTTTGCCTCTTACTTTCATTCTTGTAGCTCTGTAACACCTCCCACATTTGCATCAGTTGGACTTCAGATGTCATGAAACATGCTCCCCACAATAAACCCATTAATTCCTATTGACTGATCTTCTTGTGATGGCTTTTAGCCCTTGGCTGTGCTCTTCTCAATCTGGTCCTCTTCTGTCTCATCAAGAGCATGACGGCTGTTGTTGATACAAAGAATAAACAGTGCTGACCATGAATCAGTACTTCTCTTTCCTGCCATGTCTGATGATTCTTTCTGCTTATGTCCCTCCAGCAGAATACTACTTCATTGTCAGCAGAAATTTCACCAGGTATTCAGTATCCACTTGCATTTTTGATGCTTTTTCTTTTGACAACAGTGTTAGAGCAGTACAAAAAATTCCAAAATGTCACTAGCCATATTCTAAGTAGTCTTTTTCGAAGCAATAGTTTGAGTGACTGTAACTTTAATTGGAGATTCAATTCAGAGAGTAAATCTCAGTGCTTTTTAATTTACTTCTCAGTAGGCTACCAGGTTGTATAATTTCTGAAAAGGAGTATCACTGTGTAAGAAAAGTAGCTGACAAGTGCAGTCACACTTTTCTTCCATGTACAGTAATCACCAAGAAATAATGTCAGCAATTATAAACCAGGGTGTTTTTTTTTTAAAAAGAACACAGACAAGACCTTCTGTTTGACAACTGCAGTTGTGTTTAAGCAAAATACTCGGTGTTTGATGCATAGATTCTTTCTTTTTTTAATCACATTTATTTCCCACTGAAGCCTGTAATACTATGTAATATTACTATTCTTTATAAAACAGAAGATACCATTTACCTTCTCAAGTAATTTTCTCTCTGGAGGAGGCAAAAATAGAGAGAGCAGATTCTTTTGCCTAGCCGAACAGCATTACTGCCACATGATATGGAGCCATTTGATGATAAATACAACAGAAATGGAGTAAAGATTCAAGGAAACTCATAATTAAAACAAGCAAACTGCTGGCAGAAGGGTTAAAGTCCTAGACTGGAGCTCAGGACTCAAGACATTTATGACTTCAGGCAAAGTAAGGTAAGAGATATCCTAGTGATTTCTATTTTCTTCATTTTCTAACTGGCAAACTGGGAGCGGTCACACAGCTCTTCATTGCCCTGTCTGCTGGACTGACTCACTATGGCTACTTCCAAACTGATGGGCTACAGAGTGTTCCTGAAGTAGACATGCCGTGGTCAAATCCCAGCTCGTGCAAGCATGCAATGTGCAGTAGACTCATCTTTTCACTCCCCCTCCACACACCCTGACTTGTAGAGGAAGAATATGCGTCCACACAAAGCAAAACATGATATTGTGCAACCGTGTTATTCTGTGGCCAATCCCCTGCCGAAGGATCAGGACTCCAGGCAGCAACCCAAGACATTTTTGTCTCTCACCCCTAATGCAAACAGCAATCCATGAGAAGATATAATGATAAATCCTATACTGCTATGCTTTTGGGAATATGTTAATAAAAAAGGGTTAAACTTCTATGCTTCTTTGGATAAAACACACATTCCTTGGTCCCACATACAACCAATAGAAGGATAAACCTGTGCTTTTCACCCCATAAATTATTTGTTCTTTGGTCTTCTGTCCATGTGGAATTGCAATGGATTAAAACTTCAATGTCTCTGGAAAACTGTTTGCAGACCTGTTCTATAGCCATGAATGGACAAGAAATCCAGACCTTCTTCCTCTCCAGCCAACTCCCCTGCATGGAAAAATGAGAGTATTAGTCTGTGCTTGTCTGTGCATACCTGTGAGTATTCATACACAAAAGAGTGGAGACACATCACTCATTACTAACATACTGCCATACCTCATAGCATAATACCACCCAGCACTAAACAGTAGGTCAAAAAGTTCAGATCAGCTTGCACAATGGGGTAGGAGAGAAAGCAGAGGGAAAAATAAACCTAGAAAGCTGATACAGCATCAAGAATCCATATAGACAGTAGTCAACCTTCTTGATCTGAAATAGTGCCAAGATCTTGTTTCAGAGCTATGGAATATAACCTATATCCTGTGAAGACAGAGGTTTGCTTTTTCTTTTTCCTTTTTTTTCCACTTTTTTTTTTCTTTCCAAACATCTCCCTGTGATGGAGAAAAGAGGAGCTAAATTACTTGGGGCAGGAGGGAATAAACAAGCTGTTGGTGATGGATCCCAGTAGTGAGAGGATAGCTAATGGAAAGTAATTCATGCGTGTTTTCCAACTGTCATCAGTTTCTACTCACCACTAATTTTCATCTTGTTTTTAATCTAAAATGCATACAATTACATGCACGCATTTTACATGTATGTATGTCTATATAATTTTGATGAAACCACTTTATTTTCTTCCAACACGGTGCATTCTTTTATGTTTGGCATCTTGCAAGAGATCAAGGTCTGTCCCACCTGGGTTGCTGCATTGAGTTATACTGGAGTCTTTGGAGAGAAGGAGAAACGCGAAAGAGGAATGAAGCAGCAACAGGGACTGAGAGACTCCCAAGCGAGGAGCAGCAGACCCATAGCTGTGCAGTTTCAAATTGCCTGATACCATCTGCAGGTTTGATCCCACTCCTTCATCTGCCAACCTTGCAGGAAACTAACCCAACAAAACTGAAATGTTGAGTTTTTCAGCGGCAGCCAGGTAAGCTTTCTTACCCTGCGGCCAAACTGCTGCTGCAGCCAACACAAAGGATAAAGCGGAAGCATATCATTCAAAGTGCAAGGGTAGAAGTGGGAATCACCATTTCAGCAGCAACCCACATGAGAGCTGGCATGAAATGGTACCCTCAGAGGTGGTGAAGGACAGACACTTCTTTAGAAACCCAGAAGGGGGTGTATAGGCTTGTTCAATGGTAGTTGATGGACAAGGTGAAATAACAGGACTTGCAAGTATCAGAGTGGGCAGGAGGGAGATTTATTATATCTCATCTGCTTTAACTCTAAAAACATCTTAAATAACTATTATGCCCTGATTTATTTTATATTCTAAATGAAACATTGTTTTACTAACTGGAAGCCTTTGGTGCTCTTTCTGCTAAGAAACAGAGCCTAGGGAAGAAATTCTAATCCCGGGCTGCAATGATTTCATTGCTGAAAGTGAGGAAAACTTTCAGCAGGGCTTTTAGAGAGGCTGGCAGGAGGCTTGTCAGTAACAGAATATGCCCACAGTGATCTTTCCAGTGAAATTACTAGCCACTGCATTCCCAGGAACTGGCAGATACCACTTATCTTTGTGCAGTCCCTTCTTCCAGCTAGGATCAAGACACAAAAAAAAATGTTCTCGTCTGCTTAGACTGATCTTCAACTGAATATTCCAGATATTGCTGGAAATAATTTGCCTCTTTGAGAGACAGGCTTTTTGCAGCAACAGGAAATAAGTTGTCATCAACAGCATGTCTAGGGATCAATTAAGTTTCATCAATGTCAAGAAAGTACGGCTTGAATAAGAATAGCCAGCCTGGATTGAGATTCTGGGGACACTGAATGATTCCTTTAAAAAAAAAAAACAACAACTATTTAAGCATATTGTCAAAACCAAATGCAACAGATTTAGTGGACACCAAGGCAATATTCATTCTTGCTGTATCTCCATTACTGCCACCAGCCTCACATCAGGGAGATGTTTGTCCAGATTACTTCAGATTTTCAGGAAATGCTTTACAAAGCCCCAATATCCCACTCAAAGTTATTGTCTGGAATTGATGAAGAGGGATGAAATCCGGTGGCTGCTGGCACAGTATGACAAAGTAATCTAAACTGCACAAGAGAAGGAAATTCCTAAAGTTACAATCTTCATTATGCTAAAAATGAAACAGGATACTACAGAGACCAAAATGGGACTACATACATTTCTATAATTTATCTAAAATATTCCACAAACTGGCAAAGGAATCAACGACATCCATATCTTCTGTCAATATTAAAATGATACTTCAGAGACACAGCACATAGCAAGAAACCATCCACTGGAACAGAGAACTTCTACTGTTTAGATCTACCACCTGGTTTAACAGATGGCAGATGCTGTGATACTGATAAATATACATTAACTTATTATGCAACAAAGGAGCAAAGAGTAGGGAGGGCATAAAAGTGCTTGAATACATTGATCAAGCCACAGCTAGAGCATGGTTGTAGAAAAATCCCCCAAGTTTCATTTAATTTTGCAGATGGCTGTACATAGGGAACTAACAACTTGCCAAATATTCTGTTTTGGTGATGTTGCTGAGTTTAGTTCATGAATACATGTAAAACATTTTGGAGTGTTTGGAACAAAGCAAGCAATTCAACTTTGGATTCCTTCCATCAAGTCTCTACAGATATGTTTCTCTTGAATATTTTGGTTTAGTTCCTTTTGGGCTCTTCTTCACAAATTTAACCTGTGTTTGTGTGTGTGTTTACACACTTGACCTTCCTTGTTAAAGCAGATGGGTATCCTACAACACCATGGACACCTTGTGAGACCACCAAAACTACAGCAGTGGTTGGATGTCCAATTGCAAATCTCAACTCTCACAAGAAAGTGTCAAGCAAAATATTCAACACAATTCTTAAGGCAAAATATTTCCACAGCCACCAATCCGGCCAAGACAAGAACAGTTAAGAATAGTGACAAGCTAGGGGTAAATCAGATTCACAGTCTGCCAAGACTGGAAATACCATAAAAATAGGAGAAGTTAATTACTATTATGTAGAGTTAGATGTCACAGTGGAGTGTTTTTAGACACTGTACATGGATGGTTCATGGATAAACTAGTCAAGCAAGTCAAAGGGGAGACTCCAGCTTTACTCTCTTTCTGGTGTTATTTTTGGCCTTTGTCACAATGTTACATCTAACTCTGTAATAGTAACTAAAATGTCATGTTCCACATCCCTGTAGGAAGTATGAAGACCAAAGAATCCTCTGCACTGAAGTCTTTAACTTCAAAACATCAGCTTAGAATCAGTCAGCAAAGCTAACTGAACATAACAGAATTACGAGATGCAGAATAGGGAAGAAACAGGAAATCACAGTGAACGTATCACTGCATAGGTGTATAAAGCCAAAGCATCTCAAGTACTGTGGTCAGTTCTGGGGTTCCATCTTAAAAATAGTAGAGCAGAGCTAGAAAAGCAAAGTCTGATAAAGATGCTCTGCAGCTTGAAACAATTTGCATGCAGGGAATGATTAAAAGGTTAGGACTTTTCAGCCTGAAAAACAAATTGCAGAAGAACATAATAGTGAACTGCATAATCAGTAGCACAGGGAGGATAAATAAGAAACTCTTAGTCCTTTTTTTTTTTTTAATAATACAAAAAATAGATGACATCAAGTTAAATTATCATCTAGCATATTGAAAAACCACAAAAGGGACTATATCTTCTCATACCCTATAATTAAGCTGTATATCCCATTACAAAAGGGCAATAGTGATGCAAAAAGATCTTATTCAAATCCATGGACAGAAAATCATTAAAGGCAATTAAACAGAAAGGTACTGCCTCTGACTAAAGACATCCCTGAGCTGCACACTGCGGTAAGCTGCAGAAGTATACCAGGGGAGTACTAGTCCATTTTTGTACTCGTTTTGTACTAGTCATTCACAGAATCACAGAATGGTAGGGTTTGGAAGGGACCTCTGGAGACCATCTAGACCAACCTCACTGATAAAACAGTGGATTGCACTGGATCATGTCCAGGCAGGTCTTGAATACCTACAGAGAAGTAGACTCCACAACCTTTCTGAGCAGCCTGCCCCAGGGCTCTGTCACCCTCAGAGTGACTAAGTTTTTCCTTATGTTCACGTGGAACTTCCTGTGTTCCAGTTTGTGCCCATTGCCCCTTGTCCTTTTGCTGGGCACCACTGAAAAGAGTCTGGCCCCATCTTCTAGATATCCACCCTTTAGATATTTATAAGTATTGATTAGATCTACTCTCAGTCTTCTCTTCTCCAGGCTAAGCAGACAAAACTAACACCAGAGGCAATGTAGGCCCTCTGCTGAATGAGGAAGGTGCTCTGGTGACAGATACTAAAGCGACTGACATTTTTCTGTTCTTATGTCACTTCCTAAACTGTGCTGGAAATGCCTTGCATATGAACTTTTTACTTGTGTACATGCTGCTGTCTATGCTAACAACAGACAGATTTATAGAAATTGAAAAGTTTAAGGAACAAGGCAGCTACTTCTACTGCAGAATTCTTTGCATTTATTATGAGCCAGGATCAGGTTGGACTGTACTTTTTCTGACCTAGCTCACCCATGACAAATTACTACCAAAAATGTGCACTTAAAAAGTAAATCAGTCTGACATCTTATCCCCCCAAAAAAGGGAGGGGAACGGGAAATAAAAAGAAAAGTCCACTGGGAAATCATTGTGTTCATAGAGCAGTTCTCGACAGCAGTTCTTGCTGGCCAGCTGGACCTGCTGATCTTATACACAGATTGCTTATAAACTAACCTGGCAACTGGAGCCTATCTTTCCCAAGATTTTTCTTTCCCAAGGAAGCAAGCCAGCCAGCTTTGTGACTGTTTTGTGCACAAAGCTGCTAAAGAAGAGTCAAGGATACAACCCAGAATGAATATGTATGTACACTTTGGTTTTCTTCCAACTTAATCTCCTGTATGTTTTAGTGCATTCCATCATTTTCTTATGGTGAGTGGTTTGGAGGCATTAATCTGCCATTATGTGGGTGAGTGTCTGTTATAATAGATCTTTCATGTGTGCACCTTCAGGTTATGGAAAAATAGTACTGTATAGAAATGGCCTCCCATTATGCATTAAATAACATTTTAAAAGTTGATTAGATAGATAGCTGCAATATTTTAGATATATTTAATCCTACTTTACAGGAGAAAAGTAGTAGATGTCCTCCTCAAGTCCCTTCAACCCTGTTTGTTACAACTTCAGGAAACACAATAGGAAAACACATCAGGATATTTTAATGAAACTAGGCATTTTATTTTTGCCTGGAGGAGGGGTAATGGCAAACTGTTGCCATTCACAATAGGTCTTCCCCCTAACCCTGACAGAGTAGCAATATTAAACACCAGTCGAGCAAGCTGGCAGCAAAGTCTTGTGGCTTTTTTTGGTATTGTTTTTAAATCGGTTGGAAGCAGCAGCGCTGAGGTACTGACAGACTCCTGTTCTTCCCTCTGCCATCAGAGTGGTTCCAAAGAATGCTTATCAATAGGGTGATAGGCGCTTTATATATATAAGCTTATATATATAACAGTTTGCTCTAACTTCTCCAGCTGTACTGCAGAGCTCTTTAAAAAAAAATCCACAAAATTTTAGATTTGTCTCAAAAGATGTTTTGATGGGGGGGATACAACAAGTAAAAACCTTTCTACTAACATGGAAAAAGATTGTTTTGAAATGTTGCCACATTTCTTCAGGAATAGCATTTCATTCCTTTATCCCCAACTTGTATATGAAGACGAGACATCAGCTATTTGGAGGTATTGTTTACTTGTACCATAAGACTGGCTGAATGGTCGCACTCAGAGAGTTGCAGTCAACGGCTCAATGACAGAATGGAGACAGGTGATGAGTGGTGTTCCTCAGGGATCAGTACAGGGACTAGTACTGTTCAACATCTTTGTCGGTGACATGGACAGTGGGATTAAGTGCACCCTCGGCAAGTTTGTGAATGAAACCAAGCTGGGTGGTGCAGTCAACACACACTAGAGGGAAGGGATGCCATGCAGAGAGACCTGAACAGGCTTGAGAGGTGGGCCCATGCCAGCCACATGAAGTTCAACAGGCCAAGTGCAAAGTCCTGCACCTGGGTTGACTCAATCCCAAGTACAAATATAGGCTGAGTGGAAGACAGATTGAGAGCAGCCCTGAGG
>VZTU01010761.1:0-84535 GCA_013400835.1 Zapornia atra | reverse complement strand
AACTAACTTATATTCCTGATCTTGTTTTCTGAACACTACATTTGTGAAAATGTTATGAAAGTATATTTTCACCTGACATACGCAAGCTATGTATTAAAGTACATAATATGTATTACATTTCCATTGTTGCATTGTTGTCTTTTGACTAAACACCTTTTTAAAGTAATGTAGCCTCATTCACATGGAATGTTACCCAGACAGATCATCTTTGCTGCATGTGCACGCCAAACAGGAAATGATTACTGAAAAAAATTAATAAACTGCACTGCTAATGTATGATTGATGTCAGTGAATCATTCTAGATCATCTTTTGCCATGTGCAAGAGATCTTGTAAAAAGAAAATTTATGAATTAAGTATAAAGGAATCATTGTTTTTCCTCCCACAAGTAGTTTTTTTTAATTTTTCCTCCCCAGCAAGTAGTAGGTGCTAAGGAGGTATGCATTAGTTTGTGGTGCTTTGCAGTGTAAAATGAATGGTATAAAGTGACTACAAGAAACTATAATCTCAGACTCATCTGATTGATAGGTGATGGATCCTGTGCCCTGTACTCTACAGTGTATTTCATTAATCCTTGGAGTCTGCAAAAAGCAAAGTTTCCATTACTGCCAATTCATTGCTAATTAATCCCGAGGATTTGGGAAGCTTCCTTACCATTCCTATACTGTTCCCTTGGTCTGCTTAATCTTTACACTGACTCAGCTTCTCCCTTTTAGTCAGGTTGCAAAAGTCAAATCACTGATGGAGAATGAAAATCTCCATCTATTCTGAACTCACATGGCCTGAGTATGCAGGTTGAACAGCAAGAGAAAACATACCCAGGGTCCTTGAACAACCTTATCTGACCCTTTTCATAGATAGGAGAGTTTAAAGGCTTCTTAGAACTGGATAAAAGAAGCAAGTTGCAAAATATTTAATGAACAAAACTAATGCTTCCAAGAAGCAGACACTAAATCTTCTGAATTGTGAATAGTATTATATGGAACCTACAAAAAAGAGAGACAGAGGTGGGAAAGGAACTTCAGGACGGAAGTGCCCCTAAAAAAATTGCCATTTTTCAAGGGCAAGTGTTGGTAGTTCATTATATCTGTCAGAATAAACCTCCATATCTTCCAGAAATTTTCCATTTTAAAAGGGCTTTAAATGTGCTGAATTCTACTTTGACTTCTGCTGGAATGGGAAAACTCACTGCAATGTGAGTAAAATCTCATGAGCTGAGAAACTGTTTGGCCTTGAATGCTGAGCTTGTAGCAAATCAGTTGTTCTCAAGATTTTTCATCCTGCAGACTAGCTCATTTTTCCAGTTGTCTCAGACCACATATGATATATGATTGCTTCCATCTGTTTATGAGGTTAAATTTCTGAGCTCTGAGTAAGTGTAGAAGGAGAAATTGTTATGCATGTTGCTAACTGAATAGGTCTACTTAAAAGAGAAAAATGTATTTGAAACTTTTATTTTCTGAAATATTACTCACTGTAAGTCACTTAATGCATTAGTTTATAACCGTGACATAAATAAATTAGAGAATAAAACTGAATTCCTCTTCCTAAATTTTAGTATCATCTGTTGTGTCCTCAGAAATAACAATGGAATTACACCTGTCTGAGGAGAGTCATCCAGTCATCACAGTCCTTGATGACAGCTGCTAAACAGACTTGTAAGAGGGTTTCTCTCTTACTGAAGAATGTAGCTTAAAGTCCTAAGATTCACAAATTGTAGGATTTGTGTTACTTGGGAGGCTTCCCCCCCCAAAAAAAAAAAAAAGCATTACAGATTTTTTTCAGTTTTCTCTGATTTATTCAACCTAAAATTAAAATAAAACCCCCATATTTATCCCAATGATTTAAGGACTTGAGCTTTTGATTATAAAACTGGAGTCAATGACAAAGGGAAATGTAAAACATGAAGTATAGGTTGCATCTAACAAGGCTGTTACTGAGATGCTGCAATATTTCAAGTAGTACAGTTCCAGCTGGGTTGAAGTGGACCTCATTTTGGAAGACTATACTTCCTTTTCAAAAGGAACTTGTCTGCCTTTCCTTCATATGCCATTCTTAAGTACTTTTTTAGTTGCTCAACCATTAGGAACCCTGCTTCAATAACAAAGTGCTGTAGCAGACTTGGCTATAACAATTTACAGATCTTCCCTTCAGTCCTTTGGAATTAGGATTTTTTTCCTCTTGCTCCTTGAAGTTCAACTAGGAAGCATGGGAAAATAGGAAGTATACCCAAGAAGGTATAGCTAAGTAAAGTGAATAGTTCCTTAATATCACCCTTTCAGGACGGTAAAACAAGTAAGTCATTTGCAAGACCAACTACTTTATAAATCACATCAAGAATTATACCAATTGTATAAAAATATATTTTTAGCATTTCTAGCACATCATACCAACTGCATCATACAATCATACAGACATTTTTTTTTTCCATTTTCCTCTGCTTTTCCTTTTTCCTCTTCCTTTCTTCAAGTTTGGTGGTTCTGTGGTATAAAACAGAGGTAGCACACTGATGAAGAATTTGTCTTGAGTTTTATCAAACTATTTTAATCACAGGGATCACTGTGTATCAAGAACACCTCTCCAAAAGACAAAGTTTTGTGAGAGAGCTAGCAGTAACCACACGTTCTTTCTAACTGCAATATGGGAAAAGGATTTAGAAAATCCCTTTGATCTTTGCAAATTATACACCTAATGGACTCTGTGGGTTACCTAGATATACAGGAAAGCATACACGACTGTTTCCATTCCCACTCTGCTTTGAACCTCCCTTAGATTATTGTAACAAATTTGAACTACTATTAAGTGCTTTATTTCTGTTTTTAGGTATCTTCTAAGTAATTATGGCAGGCAGCGCTGAATCACCGCCAACTGTCTTCAATGTTAAGGAAGGAAAGGAAATACCACCTCTCCTTAAAACATAAAGGAAACTGAGTCAGTGAGAATTTACCATAATATGTTCTCTAAAACCTTGCTGATAGGTATAGAAAGGATAAGTTCACTGAAAACAGGGTACCTATCAATTAAACTAAGACAAACAATTCAACCAATTATCTTGGTTTGACGAGTGTTCATGTCTAGTATGCAAAGACTGGAATTTTCTAATTAAAACTTTGATTTGTTAAAGGCAACTGCAAAAACCTCCAAAACCTCATTGTGGAATTCAGTGGATATGAAAGCGTTTGATGTACTTGGATATGTATTTGTATGTGTATGTAACTAAACATGTGAATAGGTGGATAAACTTACAATTTAAAAGTAACCTGATAAAATACCCTTTTATTAGTTTCCCTCACTTTCATACCATGATGTATTTTCCTTTGCTAGAGACTCTTTATTCCTTTGTCCTTTAGAGAAATCTAATTAGTAAATTTGGTAATCAGAAGCTATATGAAATAATATAGAATTTTACAAGCAGTGCTGAGTTACACTGTGTGCCAATGTTCCTTTCCTTCTGAATCTGGATTGTTTTATCAGTATAAACTTCTGTTCAAAAGATCAAATTCCACAGTTATCTTTACTAGCTCAGCGGGGAGGTTCCTTGCAACTTAAACATTTATGTTGGTATAGAAACACTAATTGTAGTTGCTCTTATAAATAATGGAGTATGGGAATAAAACAGAGTTTGTTTCTATGTATCTTCAATTTCTATTGCTTTCAAATCTTTCCATTGTCTTATTCTCATAATGAGAAACAAACTGGATGCAATGCTATTATTTACTCCGGTATGTTTTATTTACTTTGTCCCTTGTACTTTGAGATCGGTACTGTCTGAGGAACAATCATTTTCTCAGATATTATAAAAACGTAGAGCCTACTGTTGTGCTTATTCTGATTTTGCTAAAGTTAACATGCAGTCTTGAAAAAAAGCTGTGAAAACAGTCTTTATCGTTGTCAGTTTTACCATTTCTAGAAGGACTGGCAGCTGGGAAGCTCTGAACAATCATGGTAGTCAGACTAAGAAAAGTAAGAAATATGAGAGAGAGGAAAAAAAAGTCTTTCTAAGCTAAATTTGGAGAAATGTGCTCTATTTTAAAATACCATGCAAGAACCAAATATTGCCAATAAAAATATCAAGAATGGAAAGAGGAAGAAAGCATCAGCAAGGGATGAATAGAATATTTATTCTGCAAAAAGGGAAACGGAAACCCTTCAAAGATGAAAGCTGTATGTGATCTTATTTTCCACTAAAAATCAGAATTTTTAATGAAAAAATATTATAGCGGTAATTATAATGAATTCAATAAATTGCATCTTTAAAGATAGATTAGCAAATCACCCAAATGTCTAATCAAGATCAATAAGGGTTTCCCCGGTAAAACCAACAAAACGTCCCAGGAGACAGGTTGTTTCAGAAACCCCCTTACTGAGGTCTCTTTTTTTTTTTTTCCCAGGTTCCCAATAGGTCTCTGATAGCAGATAAGTGCAAATTAGGAGCATGTTTTGAAGCAAATCTCTGTCATTCCTATTTATTATGTTTTGCATTGCATTTCCAAAGCAGGCTCAAGGAGCATTACTACCCCCTTAGGTTTGAAACTGAACTGCATCACATGGAGCACAATACGTTCATCCTAGGACAGCCAACTACCACTAATTAAAAAACCCAAAACTTCTGAAATACATGAAGTAATGGGTCTAGAGGGGATGTCTTATGAGGAGAAGCTCAAGTCCCCTGGTTTGTTCAGCCTGGAGAAGAGGAGGCTGAAGGGAGACCTCATCACGGTCCATGGCTTCCTAATGCAGGGGAGCAAAGCAGCAGGCACTGATCTCCTCTCTTTGATGACCAGTGACAGTACCCAAGGGAAAGGTATGAAGCTGCAAGAGGGGATGTTTAGACTGGATATCAGAAAGAGGTTCTTTACTGAGTGGGTGGTTGGGCACTAGAACAGGGATCCGCAGGCAAGTGGTCACAGCACCGAGCCTGAGTGAGTTCAAGAAGCATCTGGACAATGTGCTCAGTCCCATGCTCTGACTTAACTGGACCTGTGTGGAGCCAGGAGTTGGAATAAATGTTCCTTATGGACTGTATGATCCCTTCCAACTCAGGAGATTTTCTGATTCTATAATTCATGTAATATAGATCTCATTCCCCAGCTATTTTGCTTTAATGGTTTAATTTTACTGGTCAACACTACTTAAAAATATAGACAGAAGCACCATGATACAAGACCAAACTAAATAGACAGCAAGATCATGTGGACACTGGTATTGCGAATGCTTTGGGAAAAGCTCTGTGAATAACTGATAGTCCTGTCTCACTGGCATTTTTGAAAAAATGGAAGAACACTTGTGTGGACATAAAATTTTATATGAAAGGAATCAAAACATGTCTTGATAGTTTTTCACACTATTAGTTGTTAAAGACAAGTAATAAGGAAGGATGTCTTAAAAAAAAAGCAATTTGGATTGAAGGAAGTTAAAAATTCCATTGTAGAAAAGCATGGATGAAATGTTTTTCAGCTGTTTCTTCCTGGGTTTTTTGTTTTGATGTTTTGCTTGTTTGTTTACTAAGTTTTGATGTATTTTGGCTGTTTATTCTTCTTTGTTTTTCAAAGGCAAATTGTTTAGGCCCAGCCCTTTCTTCAAACTCATCTATTTTTGAGGTCAGTTTCTTAGTGGGATGTATGCAACACAGTGTGTCTGTCTTTCCTTTAACTTTTGAACTTATTGGCTGGTTACTGCCAGTTTAAGAATGCTAAACTCAAAGAGAGTTCAAGGAGAGTGAAAGCTACTGAGAATGAGTATTCTGTGAGAGCTCAAATCCATTTAGACGCTGAGGATCTAAGTGTAAAAGACAATACTGTAAGAAATCAGATTTGAATTATCCCTGACGTTCCTGGAGTAACTTGCCTTTTGTGTGAAGTAATGAACTATCTCAATGTTATGCAGAAATTATATATTTAACCCTTAATAATCAACATCTTTTTCTTCATCACTGACTTATCAGATACTTCATTTCAGCTCATGGAGACATTATTTGCATTTTATTTTCCTTATGAGTTCTGGGGGTAGATTAATGTGGAAACCACTAAACCTACCAGTTTTGTTTTAAATGTTGGGGGTATTTGTGTTTTGTTGGGTTTTATTTCCTGAAAAAAAGTTACTCTAAGAAATAGATAGCTCAGCATAACTGAGATGTATACAATATGGTTGCACGGTATGTAATGTCTGACCGTGATCTAGCAACACACTTAGTGTCCATGTTACAGATATGCTCATATTTATAAAAAAGTAAGCTTATGCCATGATCCACTAACAAAATCTGCATTAAGTGATTAAATTGTCCTCATAGAGTCCTGGATGGAAGCCACATTTGAAAAACCTACTGCAGCTATTGATGGCTTCATTGTTTTCATCACAGCATCCTTGTAATTACCACCTGGCAACTAGAAGGACTAGAGTAAAATTTTTCTCATATTTTTGTCTTTCCTTTGGCTTAATATAGTGCTGGATTTAGGGGAAGGAGAGGGAGGTTAAAAAAAAAGCACAAGATATTTTTTTTCCCCAGAATCATCTTTCTCTGTGTTTTGTGCCCTTCATGCAGAAGTGTCTGGAAGAAGTCTTTCCCTGGAAAGTGTCACGAATTCCTTGGAGGGAATGAAGAACTTTATTCCCCCTCTTGAAAGAGGCAGGAGGAGATTGCTTGACTTACCATGCATCTGCGGTGAGTCAAGCATTCTCTCATTTAGGATGCATCAACAGGCAGACTTCTCAACACCAGACTAAATGTTGGAGTGGCCCCTTAAATCTCATCCACAGCTCATTATGCAGTGTGAGCATTTGCCTGATAAATCACGAAAGCTCATCTTTTTGAGTTCTATCAGACCCAGCCCTTACCGTATTCAAATTTTCAGAAAGATTGGTTAGAAAAAAAGGTTGTTCATAAAAATACTAGTTTTTCTCAGTTTTTATTAAATCAGTAAGTGGACAAAACCAACACTCAACTAAAAGGTTGCAATATTGTAAGCTTCAGCCTTTTCTTTTATCTCTTGAAAGGGGAAATAAAAACAGGAAAAGGGTTGCCAGAAATGTTGGATTTTCTAGAATTTGTAATTAGGCATTCTGTACAAGGAAGACATAGCCATAAGGAAACATTATATGAGAATAGTGGTACTGTCTAACAAGACTAAGTCAGACCAAAAGTAGTACATCTGGCCCAATATCCTGTCTCTCACAGTGGCCAGGAGCAGATTCCTAGTAGTGGAAAGTCATGAGAGCATTTAAGAACAGGACCACCCTAAAAAAAGGATTTTCCTGGTAGTTCTTCTCTTTAGCCCTCCAATTTCCTCCAAAGTCATCCATTTAGCTCAGAAACTCCAGCCAGAATTTGCATCTTTAACAGGCCTTGATATATCTAATTACAAATGGAGGAAAGGTTGTCTGCAGTGTGTTGCCTTAGATGATGTAAATCATGAATTGAGACCATTCTTAATTCATAAAAATTCGGAATGAAATTGTATTAAGATTCAAGAGCATCTTTAAATTTCCTAGGTATTTTTATTATATTTATAATTTAATATGTTTTTATTATGTTTATCATTTATATTTTGCTTAATGCATTTCTTTGCACCCTAGAGGCTTTTTATATCTGTAGTATTAGTAAAGCATTATAAAGTCATTCCCTCCCATAAAATCTCATTTATCTTTATGGTTACTATTACCTAAGTATTTTTAAAATCTTCACCCACAGAATTCCTAACAAAAATTAAAAACATACATCTATATCCCACTTAGTTTTCCAGTAATTCTTTCTCAGCTGACACATCTCAGATCCCATTTCCTATCTGGAAGCTAGCCAGTGTCTTTTAGCATGTCAGTCTCTCTCCATCTTTTCTAATTTGTGTGATCTCAATACTAACTATAGTACTAAAAGTAATTTTATACACAGATGGGAAAATCTAGTCTATAAATAAAAGCAGTTCTTGGAGCAAACCTGTGCTGATTTATCTGGTTGTTGGTTTGAGTTTTCTTTTTTGGAAAACATTAGTAATTTTTGGAGTGCTGCAAAAATATTCATAAAAAGAAATACAAAGGTCATCAGTAGGGAATTTAATGGCATGTCTGAGATTATTGTATATGTCATTAAAATTTCTATATTTATAGGTTTACTAGAGCGTCATGTTAAAGCAAGTTCTAAAAACAAATACTTCTGCCTCTCTTTATGTAAAGAAAAGCTGTACCTGAAAATAAAATTTTGTGTTAAAAGGGAAGGGATGATTTGTCATCAGAGTGTCATAGTTGAGAGTAGCCTAAAGAGTAGAAAAAATGTGTTGTAGAGTTTGAAGTATTATCCAGTTTGATGTCTGAAACATAATAATTATTTTTGTTTTCTGCCATAAGTAGACCGAGCTGGCCAACTTGATTTCTTTAAATTCTGATCTAGACTGTAAACCAAGCTGCAGAAGAACATTAAGCTTTTTAGGAAGCCATGGGCCACAGGTCCAGGACAGGATGGGACGATGAGCCTTCACTTTAGGCATGTGGATGGGGGGGTTCTGATCCATATGGTGTCAGGATCTGGACTATGAGCAAACAATTTCTTTTTGACTCCATAACTAAAATACAGCCAGAGACAATGCCTAACACTATATGCATCATAAGTAAAACACTGGCAACCTTTGTCTTAACTCCAGAATTGATTTATGTCTTTCAACTCAATGTGTTTAAAAAAAGGGTAGATCGGGTACTTAGGGATATGGTTTAGCATAGGACAGGAATGGTTGGACTCGATGATCTTAAAGGTCTTTACCAACCTTGTGATTCTGTGGTTCTGTGGGTTGACATGCACCAAACCTGTACTGATCTACAAATTTCATCTATATCCTGCATACCCCATCATTTCAAGTTTAAAAGGAGATTCTGGTCCATTTTTTAGTGTCAATATGCTCTTGGGATTAAAAAGATGCTTAATTTGTGTATTAATTATTTATAGCTATTAGTAAATTAGTAATTATTTATTTAATTAATAGATAGTAAGGAGCTTTTTAATTGTCATAGCTAATAACATGTCTAAATGCTGTGAAGTGCTCTGCATGATGGTTGTACATATACTTTAATTGCAGCCATGTTAGCATTTTTTTATTTTTCTGGGAAACTTCTATTTTAGCTAAAATATCTAAAGAGCATTCCAGACAAACATTTTCTCCTTTGGGACTAAGGATAAGCACATTCTATATATGTCTTTGAAAGCTTTTGGTATTGGGTGGATGTGGGACCTTTTTATCCTTACCACTTTTCAGAGCCTTTTCAGAACTACTAAAACCACAATTCTTTCTCTTGTGTAAAACCCTGAGAATATGTAGTTGTTCACAGACTCCAGTCGCTTTGCATCAAATTCAGATTAAATTTCAGTATAACAGTGGTATAACAGAGATTTTTCGTATTGTGCTGGTTTTTTGAGGAGCTGCTGCCTTTGATTAATGAATAATAAGTTTCATAAAACCAAGGAAGTTAAGAAAGCATACTTTTGTAATACCTATCTATTATGGAAGTATGGCATTTTAGCTTTTTTCCGAAGTTTTTTTGTTGGCATAAACAATTAGACTGTCCACATCTTACTGGAAAAATAAAGCCAAGATATGTACTTGTAATTCACAGAAAGAATGACTACCTCTCTGTCAAAGAAAACTTTTATCTGTAGATGTAAGCATAGTACTTAGTACTGTAAATAATAATTGCTCTGATAATCCTTCTACTTTTTACTATGGTCTTCAATGGAAAGAAAATTGCTACTTTTGACTCTTTATGTAATTTAGATTTATCAGTTGCTGCTGGTAGAGTTTGGTACATGCTTCAGTATCCAAACACATCTGAATAAATCCAGCTACTCCGAATAAGTGATTATCCTATTAAAAAAATGTAACTTACCATTATTTGCATACCAATATTACATGTACTTTGAAGTTATAAGGCTATTCTCAGTTCCTACCTAAATAAAATGTCTCTGGTGCTTGATTATTTTGTTAAAATTCTCCTTTTCCCTCTTTTGTAGAAAAATTCCTGTTATGTAAAATACAAATTATAAAAGGAATTTTTCTGTCAAAAGTATCTTTAAAACTGGTTTGTTTTTTCCCCCCTCCATGGTCTTCCTCTAAAAACCACAGACATCTTCATCTTTGAGGCAGTAACTCCTAAATTTGATTCCATAAGGACAGCATTAAAGGCTATAAATGTAATTTGCCTAAGTTTATCCTTTTGGAAGCCTCGATCTCTCACTGGATGTACCCATGAACTTCTTGCTGTATTCAAAACTTATAATTTTGATCTGAATGCATGCTGTATTTTATATAGACTGATTGTTCAGTCATCACATATGATGGTTTATATTGTCACTTAAATGAGCATTATCAAATAACATATTTCTTCTAATGATTACGCAAACTGCTTTAAGACAGCACAGCTAAAGTTAATGACACTAAAAAAAATGACACCAGGAAGGAATCTGTCTGAAGTAATCCAATAAAATTCCCTATTGTTTGGGAAGTCTAAATTTATTTTGAGTAATCAGTGGTTTCTACAAGAAAACAGTGATAATTATATTTATGTCTCCCAAGTATTTTCTCAGGAAACAGACAAACAGCCTTGCTTAGTTTGTTTTAAGAACAAACACAGCACCACTATAAGTATTTTGTTATTGCCTCTGACGATGAAATGGATTACTAATGGAATGAAATGTGATGCTGAAAACCCCAAATTTTGGAGTATTTTGCAAAAAAGTGAAATAAAAGCAGAGTTTCGACAAACTTTATAGCTTCTGTAGAAATGTTAAACTGTGTACATATCCAACTGCAAAACAAACAGGGCCTTGTTTTGTGCTGTAGAGGATGAAAACTGACAGTAGCACCACATATCAAGCTAGGTATGCATCTTAAAATTTTGAGCTTCAGTGGATGGAGAACTACTCTGAAAAGTAGATTAACATTCCTGAAGACACAGATAAACTAGTACAATGCATTTTTGGTTTGGGTTGGTTTGGGGTTTTGGGTTGTTTTTTTTTTCTTTTAATGGGATATTTGGCACAATGTTAACTACTGAAAAGTACTTCTCAGACATTCAGACAAGATGTACATTTACCCAGACACATATAAGGTTGTAATGTTCTTCGGAACAGCAGTACTGAAGAATTAAATATTTTATGATTTTGCATTTCGCAAGATGAAGTCCACTGGCCATTTTTGACATAATCTAACCTAACTGGACATCCTTTGAGTTAGGATATACAAAGAAGTGATCTTAAGCTTAATTTGCATGGTTCTCAGTTTTCTGTTCCTTAGTCTGTCAAATGGTTTGGAATGGCTGTGACCAATAAAGACAATAAGTGGTTGCAGAGAATTATATGCAGGAGACTTGACATGTAAACTTTGAACTGATTTTTTAATCTCTTTTTGATTTTAATTTTCAGATTTTAAGCTCTGATACAAAATTAATAAAATTAATAATGGACTATGACTAATTTGCCATAGACACTTGCATATAATTATCACCCCGCAAGAACAATTGAATATACAGTGGTTTTACCTTAGTGTTCATAATCCATTCTTTTCCAAGCAGTTCACAGGTTGATGAAGAGTTCAGTTTTCTTATCCATTCCTTTTAGACGTAACCATGGTAATAATTTCACTAATGTAGGTTTTTGTCTCCTAGAACTGAATAGCACTGCTGAAATATACCTGTTTGAACTGGATCTGACCTAGTGGTTTGTAAGACTTTTGGCTGAGCATTTCCTGTATTTGTTAAATTCTTTTGGTACTCAGGTAATTTTTTAAGATTAAGTCCTAGGGAGAAGTCCACTGCCATAGTTTCTAACTGCAAGCATTCACAGGAGTTGGGCAGAGGGCTCTGTTTCTCCATTCAACCAGTGTAAACTTAGAGAGTATTGCAATGAGAGAGAATGATAACCTCTTGGATGTTATTGAATGTTCTTGTGCATCTAACCACAGAAAGAGGGTTTAGGAACTGGACCAACAGCTTTTTGAGCCAGCAGTATGCCCAGGTGGCCAAGGTAGACAACAGCGTCCTGGTCTGTATCAGGAACAGTGCAGTGAGCAGGACTAGGGAAGTAATCATTCCTCTGTACTGAGCACTGGTGAGGCCCCACCTTGAGTGTTGTGTTCAGCTTTGCACCCCTCCCTACAGAGAAGGGCAAAAAGACTGGTGAAGGGACTGGAAGACGAATGTTATGTGTCTGAGGGAACTGGGGCTGCTTAGTCTTGAGAAGAGGAAGATCCCAGAGACCTAATTGCTCTCTACCGTTACCTGAAGAGAGGTTACAGAGAGGTGGGGGCTGACCTCCCCAGTGAGAAGTGACAGGACAAGAGGAAATGGCCTCAAGTTGTGCCAGGACAGGTTTAGATTGGATATTAGGAAAAATGTGTTAACCAAATAGTTATCAAGCATTGGAACCATCTGCCTACTGAAGTGGTTTTCAACATCCCTGTAGGTATTTAAAAGACACGTAGATGTGGCACTTAGGGACATAGTTTAGTGGTGGACTTGGCAGTGCTGGGGTAACAGTTGGTCTCAATGATCTTAAAGGTCTTCTCCAACCTAAATGATTGTATGATTGTAGGTCTGAAAGGTCTCCTGTTGATTATGATGAAAATACAAAGCTATTGAGATCCTGTGTTGTTCGATAGGTATGAAAGCAATTAGAAAGGATGAATCCAAAAAGCTTGCAAAATTCTGGAACAAATGGACCACATCCTAAATTGCTGTAAATTGAAGTTTCTCCCCTGAGTTTAGTGCAACTATTTCAATCCTATCACAAGAACAATAACAGCAACAAAACGTGACTTTTCACTTAAATGTAATACAATGTCCTTCCAAGAACATTCTTACAAATGAGATTTAAGGAAAGAATTGTCTTCACTGAGAGCTGAAGACTGTTGAAGAACCTGACTGCATATTGTCTCCTCATACCCAATATTTAATGGCACTATCCTTAATATTTACCATCTGTAAGCATGCCTCCTCCTTTATCAGTGCCTGTCAGCTCTGTGAGGATAAAATATACCACCCGCACCCATGCAATTATTTTTAACTCATCTTGTGGCCACAATACCTTTGTACAGTACTCAAAAACAGAGGGCAGTTACTTACATCTTCATGCTGTAATTTTGCTTGAAATTTGTGGTCTTTAAAATCAAAAAAATTCTTCACAAGGGCTTGATTTAAAAATTACTAATCGCTTGAAAGACATCCCCAGAATAGAACATACAGTCTTCACAACAGGAAATGTAAAATACAGTTCAGCAATACACAGCTTTCAGAGTTTCTTGCCAAGTTATGACAGATACACTGATTGATTACTAAAAGGTAGATGCAAGGCCAAAATCTGGATAGCATATTCCAGTGAGACTGGAACCACTTATTCTTCGATTAGCTCTTGAAACCGCGGTTAGCTTCAGTTTACATCATTGTGTAACCGTATTGACCAAATAGCTTTGCAATGTCTTGCTGAACTTTAGTGTTATTTATCTAGAAATCTCAAAGTTGCAGATTGCAGTAATTGTACTCTTACAGGTTATACCATCAGCTTGCCAACACAATAAAAAACGAGTGTTCATGGGCCAGCATGTCCACTAACAGATACACTTGGGATCTAATTTGAGGAAGGTTTCATTGCCAGCAGGACTTTTAATTGCATCCCACCTTTGTTTCTAAAATGTTTCACCCTACTAAAATAGAGTAACCTGAATGGATTGCATATGAAAATTGATGAAGAGAAGTTTTTTTAAATGCTATCAATATTTGAAACTTTTAAAGGAGTGAGATTTTCTTGGAGCAATGGCTAACAGTCCATGTCAGGGAAAATGTAAGCAACTCTGACAAATACTCTTTAAATAGTCTAATGTTTTATAAACAAGTTCCTTCTTTTGATCATTCAAACCCAAATTTGAATGACCAAAAACTCTGAAACAGGAAGCAGAACAAACACTAGTAAAAATTGGAAAATTGGTAATCTGCATAAGGATTATCATCTATGAATTTTGGAAGTAATTTCATCCTTTCAATCAATGCTAATCTTCATTTGAAATGTTATTTTGGTATTCCTGCCTGCCTTAAGAACAGCTTTAGATTTCAAGAGTTTATCTTTTGTGGAACAATTAGGATCTTTGAATAAATGGTTTTAACTTTGCTCTTTCCCTTTGATGGCATAACAATTTTTGTTACCATGTCAGTGGCCATGTCAAGGCATTTAAACAATTATATAAGTGTTTCTGTCTAAATTATTGAGACGTTAAGGGGTTCTGAAAATTAGAATTCAATAATCCAAACTGCAGAACTGTAATTAGCAAATTCCAAATGAAATGGTTTTATGTGGTATTAAATGCTATGTTATTTCTCTTAGTGATACACACAGATATTGTGTCCTAGTGAGTTTGAGTCCTGAAAAGCATCTACCTAAAGGTTGATGAGGACATTTCTTAAGTAGTACTAATTACAGCTGGTTCAGTTAGTTTCCTAGCTAGTAAGGAGTTTTGCATATAGATGTAGCCTTACACGTCAAATGAGTGCCATTTTGCTGAAATAACCCTTTATAAATTCCTTGTAATTGGCAACTTGTAAAGAGCCTTTTTTAGACTAGCTTGTGCAATGTATTTTTACTGCAGGATACAGCAGACATGCTCATGTCCCTGAAGAGAACAAGTACGTGAAATCTGGGGCTCTCTCACTCATACCTGGCCACTGACTCAGCCTCTCTGTTGTGCCAGTCTGTGAATGCCTGCTGAACACTGCTTTCCCTTTCTTCCCCTGGCTCCCCCTTGTGCTTCATCCATAAAGTGCCATCTTGGCACGAATAAAGTAACTCATTTGATATATTTAAAATGCAAAAGTATGAAATTTTTCATGAAATCGGGTGATTCTACTGTGAAGCAAAAGGAAATGTTGAAACATGGAAAATGGCTAAAAAATAGTGCTGTCTGCCTCTGTCTTGCTTTATTTTCAGCAGTGTCCTGAAGTTTAATGACTTCAGTCATTAGGGGAAATATGTCAGGCTTAACAATATGCATTAGTTAAAAAAAAAAAAGAATATGTCAGTAAGAGCTTTCATGTTTTTCATGTGGTAACTTCTATTAATACAAATAAGAGTTAGACATCAGGTGCTCTTCTTTCTGTTTCTGGTTTTTTGGTTTGATTTGGTTTTGCGGGGCGGGAGGGTTAGTACACGTTTCTTTCTCAGCTGGATTGCTCTTTAAGCATGAAAACATTGTCTGAGTCCAAAAACTTTGTCAATTCTGTTTCACTCAAGAAGCTTCAATTTCGCTTGGAGTAACTCATAGCTATATTGTGTGTTAATGCATTTCAATAAACCAGCTGCATGATTTGGACAAATTCTCATTGATTTACATAGGGAGTTTTCTGAGTAAGAACCTAGATCTGGAAGTGCCCTGTCACCATGCATAGTTCTAGATTTAGAAAGAACCATCAGTCACATCTTCAAATAATTGAAGAGTGGCTGGAAGTATCCATATCGGCTTTCTACTAAAATTTACATACAGCTACAGAAGAAATGTCTTGAATATCAGTAGATCATTTTACACAGTATCATATAAAGTGTCTATTAGTTGCTCTTTCCATAATATGTCATGGCGGGTACTCAGCTTAAAGTAATATAAAAAATTTTTCTCTATATGGATTAATAATATTATAGATGTTATGGGTTGTCTACATTATTATAATTTTATAATTATTTTAGAAATAAGATATAATTAAAATGAGAGTAGAATATTAGCATTCTTCATCTAACATTACCTAAATAGAAACGAGTTGTCTGAATACCTGATTTATATGGCCTAGGTTTGAGCTATATTGTGTTCTGAGATTCAAAGTGTCCTAGTTGTGGCTGGGATAGTTAATACTCTTCCTAGCAGCTGGTATAGCACCGTGTTTTGGATTTTTTATGAGAATAATGTGGATAACACACTGTAGTATTAGTTGTTACTATGCAGTGTTTACACTAAGTCAAGGACATTTCATCTTCTCATGCTCTGCCAGTGAGAAGGCTAGGGGTGTACAAGAAGCTGGGAGCCAGGACAAAAGGATATCCAAATGGACCAAAGGGATATTCCATACTGTATGACGTCATGCTCCATATATAACTGGGGGCAGTTGGCTGGGGGCTGGTGATCACTGCTTGGGGACTGGCTAGACATCAGTCAGCAGGTAGTGAGCAATTGGTTTTCATTTCATCACTTGTTTTTCTTGGTGTTTATTTCTCTCTCTTTCTGTTACTTTCATTTTCTTCTTCTTTCTTCTTATTCCTCCTCTTTCTCTTGATCGTTGTTGTTATTATCATTAATTATTAAACTGTTCTGAGCTCAACCCACAAGTTTTCAACTTTCACACTTCTGGGTCTCTCCCCCCATTCCACTCCAGTGAGGGGAGAGTGAGCAAGCAGCTGTGTGGTATCTAGCTGCTGGCTTGGGTTAAATCATGATGCAGGGGTACCAACAAAAAAGACTATCTTTTTGTTTGATTAAAACTCAGAAGTAACAGGGAGCTAATCTCTATGAACTTCAGCAGTGTTATTAACCTGTCTCATTAGTAAATTATCTTGTTGCTTCTTATTCTCCATTCCTGTTTTCAGGTTTTTTGGTTGTCCAAGACACAATGGAATTACTGATTTTAAGACTTAAGTGGTCTTCTCCTTTTACGCCATAAAATACTGCTATATGCTTTTCTTGATTGTTATCATTATAAAGTTTTATTAAAATAGCTTAGAACAAGTATTCAAACTGTTTATTTTCCTCCTTTCTGTAGATGCAATAACATAATTTTTCTCTTTTTTAGCTACCCATCAAGTGTTAAAATATTTGAAAAGAAGTCTTTGTGAAACTGATGGAGTGGAATATGCCCTAATAATTTCATAACTTTTAGATATGTCCTCATGCATTTTTTTATCGTATCTTATTCCTGTGATCATGTTCTGAAAAAAATCCCCCAAAACCCAACACAAGCACACACAGACACCTCCCTGCCCAAAACTATTTTATTGAAATCAAAGCTTCCTCATGGAAAACTAAGGGAAGTTTAGCTCAAGAAAAACAACTAGAAAAAAAAATTAAAATTCTACCTTGAAATATCTGGAGAGGGGATGGGGGGAAAGAAGGGTTGGAATGGTGTGTTTCCTTTTTTTTTGTCACTTTTTTTGGTATTGTGGAAATCAACATACTTAGTAAATTTTAACTGTAAGAAAACGAAAGGATTTTTGTTTTGTTTCCCATAAAAATAATTTTTTTAATTGCATAATTGCAAATAAAAGGTGTCCCTTCACAGCCTGTAATTTATTCAGTGAATTCCAAACTGGAAATCTTTCAGGAAAATAGTATAAGTCACACTTTACAGTAGAGTAAAAGTTATGCATTCAGATCTCAGGCTAGCCAAATATAGTTAAAAATAAAAATATTTCTGAAAAGTTATTTACCTCTGGGGCTGCACTTCTAACTGTTCAGAGTTTACCACCACATATGCCATTTCCTTTTAAGGGCTTCAAAGACCTCCATCTTTGAAGATGCAAGAGGTTAGGCTAGTAAGTCATTTCACTTAAGGCTGCCTACCTCCACTATCCATGTACATGAAAGCTACTGGGAAAAATTTCAAACCCACTTCCATTTGGGCCTGCATAATTTTGCAACTAACTTTTATATATAATACTGTAATTTTAAGGCTGAAAAATGCATATATAAAATTACATGTACACTAATGAAGACCACATTCAGCAAATTTAGCAGACTTTAGCACAAAGTTCCATGTGCTGAGGAACTAAAGCTTAACAAATTAGCTCCAGATATGACCATCTTAGTGGGAGCTAGAGACAGCCCTACAGGGCTGGCTTCTCTTTGGCTGAAGAAATGCCCTCGAGAAGCCTCACTTGAGTTAATGAAGGCTTTATATAAACAATTAAAAGACTGTTGTTGGAGGCTGGTAGAAAGCTCATATATCAGCGGTTAGTAATTATGAAGGTTTCCTATCTCCTTTCAGAATAAATATCCTGTCCCAGTTGTGGCCAGCATGCTGAATGCGGACTTTCTGGTCACTGACTGTCCAGGCACTATTTTGCATAGCATAACTTATATGGTATCTTTACATCTGCATCTCTGTGATTCCTTACGGAGGCCAGCCAAAAGCCAAAGATTCCAATCAATAACATGATCAATAACATTTACTCAGGGCTATAATTATTAAAGAAGATTTACACTGGCTAAAGCGGTTATCAGAAGGTATATGATGTATGAGCAAACCACCTGGGAAGATGATTAAACTTAGAAACCTTATTTCTTTTGTTAAAGAAAAGGAGGAAAAAAAGAGTTGGCTTCTCCCTGTGGTTTGGAAATAATATACAGTCATTACTGTTATGAATCCCATTGAATTAAATGAAATTAAAAATTAGTAAGTGATTTTGTCTATATATGAGCTCAGTGACCAAAGATGCTTTTTGCATATGTTTATTGGTAGACTTTGTTATATGAATAGCTAATATTTATTATTAATAGATACACTAATTAAAGCCATACGAGTCATTTCCATTAGCTTACCCTCAAACTTTTACAGAGCTGTCCGTCTGGTTTTAATCAAAACCAAATGGTAATCCAAGTTCTCAGGCTGGAACTGCTAAGAGGAAGTCATTCAGAGGAGACAGAAGAAAGCAGAAAAGATAAACAGATGATATTTGCTAAATTTGTATAAAGCAAAGTATATAGATGCTGTGGGTTACTCTGGAGACGTGATTCAGGCACCCTGTCAAACTGGGACGAAGTAGTTACAAGTGTTTTATGTCAGCAAAATACTAATATGATCAAGATGGAGTCTGTCCTTTTGCTTTTGCAGAGCTGGATTTGTGTGACTCTGGAGGATTCTCAGAAGAGGTAAAGCAACATATACTATTGCCTGCAATATGACTGTTTAAACTGTAGCCTTCATTTTCTCAGATTCAGCTTATTCTCTTGAGTAGGAGTATGATTTTTACATATGTGTGTAAACGGTGTCTATCTTAACTGTGCATATTTGCTCATCAGAATAGCATTAGTCCCTTTGTCAATGCGATGTGTTGCTTGAGTTTAGACCACGTTGTTCTCTGCCTGTTTCTCACTACCTTGTATCAAAGACCAGGCGTTTTGGAGACATTCTCACATTGTTCTGGGTACCTTATCTTTGCACAAAAACCAAGATGTACATAATATTTAATTTAAAAACAAAAGAAAAGAAAAGGAGGGAGGAGTTTGAAAGCATTTTTACATTATGTAACCATAGCACAGATCATCCCGTTTGACAGAAATAGCTCAGTGGGGTATTAAGCTGAATGTCTTGAAATGCTCAGTCTTATGGACTTCTTTCTTCCCCCCCCCTCTCTGCGCTTTCTCCTCTCCCTAGCGCAGGCAGGCAGTCTCGCGCTCAGGCTCTCTCTCCTTCTCCCTCTCTCTCAAAGGCAGGAAATACTTTTCAGGCAATCTGGGCCTGGTTGTTGAGGCCCCTTTCACAAAACATCAGTCTGAATTTAGTAGACAGAAGTCACTGGGAAAAGCTTGACAGGCTCGTGCTTAGTTAAGGCTCCCTCCAGCTGCAGAGGGTGTTTTTGTTAGACTCACACATTGAGCAAAACTGCTTAGAATAGAGCAATGATCTCAGTAGCGAAATCTGAAGTTTTATGCTAGCAGGAGCAAACTGGGACCGGGCTCTTTTGTTTATTTGTTTGCTCCTTCGTTTTGTTTTGGCTTTTTTTTTTAATTGACCAAAGATTTTTAGGGCGGTTATTTCTGAAATCCAGGTTCTCTTCGTCTAGGTAAGGCTGTCTTGGAATCTTTCTGTGCTTTAACGTATCAGCAATTAAATAGAAACCAAAAAAAAAAAGGGCAAGAAAAGAAAAAAATCATCAAAGAAACAATCAGTATCCAGCACTGGAGCTCTCTGTGTTCAGGATCTCAGCACTAAATCTGGAGGTAATCACTGAATGTACCTTTACTTGTAGTCTGTGCAAATTCTGTTTATCAAAATGTGCCAGATCTATCTTCTTGTATATTCTTCTTAATCTTTTAAAAAATAAGTGCTTGATATGCTTAACTTTGTTTATTTGCATTCATATATAGATAGAGCTGCATGGTCTTGCTTGCATATTTTCATGGACATTAGATAGGAAAGCTAGATGTGTGAATGCTTTCTTTTTTCAACTCATTTGCCAACAGGGAGGGCATTTAGGGCTATGTTTTTTTCTCTCCCCCCCACCTTCCTTTTTCTTTCTTTTCCCTCCCCACCAGCAGTAATGATGTGGAGTGTTTTATGTTGATGTATCAGTTATACCTCTGCTGAGCTTGGTCTCAGAAGTTTGTGATATAACTGACAGTACTCTTAATTGTGTGCTCTCTATGTGTGAAATCCCAAGGTTTATTTCTTGGCATTAGCTAAATTAGGTTATTTTTAGTAACCTATGATTTGATACGCAGTTTGGGGTGTGCTGTTGTAGCATTTAGAAGAGGGAAAGCAAGATTAAGTGAATGTCAACTGACTAATTTTCTGTGAAGTTGTATGAATTTGCACAGTTGTTTCCTTCACCTAGTAAATGTTTAACCATTAAAAATAACAAGAATCTGCTGTTAAGGAGTTTAGGGAAAAATTGGGGTATTTGATGTGTGAACAGAGCTGCTGCTATTTTACATAAAGTGGTATTTTAATTAATAATTTGTTATGGACATCAGAAGCTCTTTTCATAGTAGTGTATGTAGTACACTTTGTTGTTCTGAGTATCTAAAAGGGCAGTTGCTTGTAAGTGACATGAGAGATTCTTTCTTCCTTATGTGCATTAAGGCTCCATATAGTTATTGACCATATTGGTAACTAAGCGGGAATCATCTGTCTGCATATTTCACGGAGTTTTTAACTGTGCTTTCACTGAGGTTTTTTTTTCAAAATTATTGGGGAGCAATGAAATTACTTTGTGTCTTGTGTGAAAAGACATTGAGTACCAGTAAATATCTCCCCTGCAATAGGTTGAGAACTGTACGCTTTGCAGCCATTTGGGTGGAAGAAAGTTGTTCGTGGTGGTCAGAAGTGGCTCTAGGGTTGTGGAGGGGACCAAAAACAGCTGAAATTGTCCCTGGGTACACCCTGGATTGAATTTTAAAGTCACAGTTCCTCCTTTGCTTATGGAGAGCCTTCTCTGCTTCAGTGCCCTGACGTGGGAGAGCTGTGGTAGGTAGGTAGGTGGTGAGACTGAGGAGCTGAGATGAATCTGAATGGCTGAGGCTCTGCGTCACTCCCATGAAATTTGTGCTGGAACTGTGATGTCTCAAGAGAGTGCTTTTTACTGCACTGTATCCCCATACTTTCTCCTGCAAGTATGCATGTTCATACTTCGTACCAGCGAGTACTCTAGTTAAACTGAAGAGAAAATACCAAATAATATAATTAATTATTGCATATCAAGGGGCGCTGACTTCTGCAGCACCATCTTATGGGCTTTAAAGAATATAATGACTTCATCTGATTTCACTCGCAGATGAAAATACTTGACATCTGAGATAGTTGAACTGTAGGGTGGACAACAGAATGGAACCCAGAAAATATTTTTTCATAATGCTGAAGTTTCTAATAGGCAATAAGAAAATGTAACACAGATAGCTGCCTGCCTTTTTGAATTAAGAGGCTTATTTAAAGTCCTGAAGATAAATCACTGGTTCTAGTTAAATACTCTGCTATGCTATCCTGGTTTTGTTTCTAAAGACATTGTTGGTCAAGAAACAAATTCACATAATTTACTGCCTAAAAAAACCTGAAAAAAATATTTAATAGGTATATAGCAATCGTGAACATTGAGCATCTAGTTTTTAACTTTGTTTCTTTGGAAATATTAATGTTCTTAATTTAAAACAAGAAAATAACCCAAATAGTTATATCAGATTACTCCTTTGAACAATTAAGAACATGAATTAATGTCTTCAGCCTTGAGGAAACATAATGCAAGCAGTAATATTAATGTAATAGATATTATTAAAATAGTTTTACTTCACTATAAATTTATGTGCCTGCAACTTGTTTTCTTTCCAACCGTGTACCTGATTCCATAATCAGAGCACTTGAACAAGGTATTGCCTCCCAAAAGGCAACAAAAAGCAGAGATAAAAGCTTGGGTAGACAGTTTTTCAATAGGCAAGATTTATAGTAATTTTTTAAAATCAATTTTTAAATTATTCTTTAGGTGGTGGAACAATAAAAGGATGCCCATTTTGGCTTTTTCATGACTCTCAAAAGTTTTAAATTTTAATTTTTATTTTTAATTTTTTTCAATTTTTTAATTGTCGGAAGTGTTGAGCTGAATTTTATATATTATTTTTATGTTGGTCTTATGTTGCTCTGTTGTTCTGTTATTCATTATTAACATGACTTTTGTTGCTGAAAAGTATCTTTGGTATATAGCTTTCCTGAGGAGGGCAGTAGCAGAAGGAGGAAGCAAATTTATGAACAGTTTTCTCTTTTCTCAGAGAGGAGACATGTTTTATTCTCCTGTTTTATTTTAGTCATCTGGTTCCATTTTCTGTTGTTTGTTTGAAGAAAAAAAGAAATAAAAAGTGATTTTTAAAATGTTGTTCTTTTTCTGTTTCTTTTATAAAAGAAAAAGGAAAAAGACAAAAAAGGAGTAACATTCACTTTGGTAAAAGTAATTGAAATAGTGTGTCCTGAAAAGCTTGATCTTGATTCCTTTCCTAATAGAAAAGAGCCTCCGGAGGTCTCCAGTCAAACCCCTCCTCAAAGTGGAGCCAGTTAAAGAACATTGCTCAGACCCTTTTCCACTTGGATTTTAAATACCTTCAAAAATGGTGATCAGTGTAAATACTTACTAAGAACTTTAGCTGAGCTGTATAGACAGGTGGATTTTTAAGTATATGTGTGTGTATATAGGTATATGTGTATATATATAAAAATATATACCCCAAACCAAATTTATAGAGAAATTTCACATGCAATTCCTACGTATAATCAGAATGTGAAATTTATTTTTATGGAAACAATTACTGATATTGAATCTGTGTAAATTTTTGGGCTGCTTACTGTAGCCTGTATTTCATTGCTGATATTTGCTGATGCTTCTAGAAACTACTTTTAAGAACAATCTGTTGGTATAGAATTTCAAATCCACTATTACCACAATTGCTTGTTTCTCTTGAATTTGGAGAATTGCTTATTTTGAAATTAAAAATGCCTGGAGTCTTATCTCTGGCACATTGTACACTGATTTCAGAAGTTTGTGTTACATTGTACAGATCTACATAAAACCCAGTTTAAATCACATAATGTACCCTTTACTTCTAGCCTCCTCTTCCCTCTAGGCTCTTCTTTTTCTTACTCTGATTCGTGATACTACCTATTAGTTACTTTGTTGTATCTTGTGTCAAAATCCAGTAGGTTTAGATTAAATGTCTTGAACTTTAGGCAAGTTTGTAAACACCTTCTTTTACCTCTGAATCTCTAGTGGTTCTCCCACCCTCTAGTCATGCCTTATCCTCTCTAGGCTCTCTAGGGTAGGTAGATCTTATCAGTGAAGGATTCGTACAGCTCTAGGTCTCAACCATGAGAAATAATTTTTAATCCTAATATAAATAAATGTTCCATCTCAAGCATCTCTATACTTTTTGCACAGACTCTCTCATGATTCAAAATTTCACTTTGGGTATGGTGGAGTCACTGGTGAGATTCAAAAAAAATTTCATTAGGCTGAGAAATGAGGAAAACCTAGAGTGGTATGGAGGATTGTTGCAAAGTCTTGTTTGGTTAAGGGAGCTAAGAGAAAACAGAAGATGCAAGATGAACCAGTGAGAAATTTGCCTAGACAAGCAGTTGGCATTAGATTATTAAACTTATAAAGCATAAATTATTTGGGGGGAAGATTGAATGGGCAATGAAATTTCCATATAGAAGACCTCTGTTTTGAAAATGGAAAAAACCCCAAATCTAAATTCCAGAAAGCAAGCCAGAAAAACCTATGCAAAAAGAAGACTCCAAAAAATCTTAGATTATTTTTATTAATTTCAAAGAAATGTATGCTATGTAGAAATCAAGATCTTATAATGTGTCTTTCAAGCTTCTAAATTTTGAAGACCAGCAGACTTACAGATCAGAGTTGCTACATGTCATTGCTCTGATTTTCTTCTTAAAATACTATGCTAGAAATATTTTTTGGCTTAAAACCTCTTTTTCTAGCATGCATTTAAAATTTGATGGCTGTTGTCACTCTGGAATATTGTTACAGTGAGGGTAATGTGTTATCATAACAACGAATAAGAATTTACTGCTGATCATTAATGTATTAAAATGTCATTAAGAAAATTGCAGTAAGGTAGTATAATTATAGTATGAATACTTTACAAATAGTATTTCTCTGATTTATTGACTATTCATTAATGCCAAATAGTACAAAGATATGAAATTGGTTATTTAAAATTATAATTTAAATTAGTTTTGATTTGCTAATTAAATTGGGTGTAAATAATATAGATCTTAAGTAAGCCTGGATGACTGTGGATCATTTGGGATCCTGTCATTTCCCTTTTCTCATCCTTGAGGAAGAGGCTTAGCTGATCTGAGGCTCAGCACTGGAAATGAACCAAATACTAATGCAACCAAGCTAAAACCCACTGTAATCACATGTTGGCAACAAGTAAAAGCCCTTCTTTGTATGATGATGAGCACTAGTAATGCAACTACTTGTTGAGAAGGAATAGAAACAGCATGGGGCTTCTTTACTTCGGTGTTTTCTAATAATAAATTAAGGCATATTGACAAAGTTTGGTCTCATATCTTGGGAACCAATAATATTTTCATGAGACAAGCAGAAATTTGGATGTCTCTGAATGAATAGCTTTCCAACTTAACTTTAAAGTTTGGGGTGTCTAATGTAGTGAGGTCTTGTAACTGCTGGACAGTATCACAATTTTTGTAACGTGTTACATGCCTTTTAAAGAAAGGATGTTAACAGCCCTAAGAGTATTGCACATATTCACTGGCAGTAGACTATAACGAGCACATCTGACATGTCAGAATCTATAAAGGAGAAAAGAAAATAGCTAACTAAAGGGATAATGACACTGATCCCTCAAAGAAAGGAAATCCTTATCAAGTCAGAAGAATGTCTTCAGGTACTTGGCTTGATTAACGTCTTGCCTGGTTTTCCTTCTATCAGAAATCACAGTCTTTTTGCAGTGTATAATTTATGTGTTCTGTACATTATAGATTCTGCTTCTTTACATGTGTAAGAAAAATCCCAATTATTTATGTTTTAATATTTCTGCTTTCCATTTTTACTTTGGTCCTCGGCAAGCTGCTGTAACATGAGGCACAATGAATAAATGTTTTCCTTCTTCATGATACTGTTGATTTTCATACAGCACTAAATCCTCTCTTTCTCAGGCAGGAAATCTTGGCCTATTTGACGGCTTCTCAGACAAATGGCATACCATACTTTTCATTTTCTTTAATTTTTTTTGCCATACCTTTTCCTGCTCCATTTCTCTTTCTGAGATGAAATTACTATAATTGCATACATTTTTCAGCTCATGGCATAAGAGCCTACAAAATATTATTATGCCACTGTATGCTCAGTTTCTCTTTTGCTTACTGTGCTATATACTTTCTAATTTTCACTGAGATTGAAATTCAGTTCCAGATTACCAGCCACAGTGATTATTAGTTTGGGGTTTTTTTTCCTGATTGGTAGCAGATATCACAGAAGTTTTTCCTATAATCCAACCTTAATCTTCCCTTTTTTAGTTTAAAATCATTACCCCTCGTCCTATTGCCACATGTCCTTGTGAACAGTTCTTCCCCAGCTTTCTTATAGGCACCTTTCAGCTATTGGAAGGCGGTAATAAGGCCCTGTGGAGTCTTCTCTTCTCCAGGGGGAACAAGCCATACTCTCTCAGCCTGTCTTCATAGGAGAGGTGCTCCAGCCTTTTGATCATTTTGGGGTTTTCCGGACCCAAGTGCAGGACCCTGCACTTGGCTTTGTTGAACCTCATGAGGTTCACCTGGGCCCACTTCTCCAGCCTGTCCAGGTTTCTCTGGATGTCATCCCATCCCTCTGGCACATTAACCTCACCACTCAGCTTGGTGTCACCAGCAAACTTGCTGAAGGTGCACTCACTCCCACTGTCAATACCATTAACAAAGTTATTAAACTGCACTGGTCCTAGTATAGACCCTTGAGGAACTTAGCTTGTCACCATCTTCCATCTGGACTTGGAGTCATTGACCACCATTTATTATTATTACCCATTTTTATATATATCTCATTATTATTATTTTTAGCCATTTATAGTTAGATTTTTACACTTTTTTTTTATAACTGCATACTGTTATATATATTGAGAGGTAATTTCATATGTAATTTCATCCCTTAGCTCCCCACTGCAGTTGGGTCTGTGTGTTTCATTAACAAACTTTGTTTCATTATTTTTCTCCTGAATAGCCTATTAAACAGAGGTTCTAATATATGCATTTGCAAATCATTTGATAAACTCCCTCTTTACTAAAAATAACAAAAAAAAAATAGGTTCTCCCTTTTGATTTCTGTTTCTTTGTTTTTAAATTTATTTTCATTCTTCATAAGATTTTCAGCAATTTACTGCATATGGAGATCAGACTTTCGAGTACACAGTTCAGGACCAAGTGGTCTTTGTTTGATTCAATTTTAAAACCAGCTTTTGGTGCATCCTACCGTTGTCTACAGCACCCCAAGGCTAAGTGCACAGAGAGATTCCCTCTGTTCCTCCAGTCTTCTCATGGTGTAGAGATGCAACCCATAAGGCACTGTGAGGAGATTGGAATTTGTGGGCCGAAAGTCCTTCTGCTTCCTTTTCATGATCAGAGTGGAAAAGATTGGAAAAAGTGCCTCGTTCTTACCCTAGAAACACCCATTCCAAGCTCTGGTCAGGATTGTTCTGTCTCTGTGCATCTGCCTTCTCAAGAAAAACATATGTCTGACTCCAAATGCAATTGCTAGTAGCTTGGAAGAGCATCCCTCTTGCAGCTAGCCAGATTTCCTCCCTCTGCCTTCCAGGCATCAGAATCACTGAATCACAGAAAAATAGGGGCTGGAAGGGATCATTGGAGACCATCTAGTCCAACCTCCCTGACAGAGCAGGCAGCACAGGACAGATTCCAGACAGGTCTTGAATATCTCCAGAGATGAAGACCCCACAACCTCTCTGGGAGCCTGTCCCAGTGCTCTGCCACCCTCACAGTAAAGAACTTCCTCCTCATGTTTAGGTGGAACTTCTGTATTCAAGCTTCTGCTCATTGCCTCTTGTCCTGTCACTTTTGTTCCATGTCCCCTTTTGTTCCTATCTACAGAGAGAGAATAACTTCGGGTACATTTGAAGGTTAGACGTTCAGTAATTTCTCATTTGATTAATGTTATTCAATTCTACTGGTCAGTTCTTGATCACTTTATTTTCTTGTCCTGAAACTTCTTCTAACTGACATTTCAGTATGAGTCACTTCCTCAAACTTATCTGAGGATTAGTATCTGTTGCCATTTATTTTTGTTTATTTGATTGATCTACAGCCAGCAAGAAGCAATTATGGGGGTACAGTGAAACAGTCTGTTTTTAAATCCTGTATTGTATGTGCTGGGAGGAAGGTTTGTTGCATCAGCTCATACCTCTGTAATAAGTACTGATACCAAAGCCACACAATGCAGTGCGCATTCCTGGTGTGTATTGAAGGCACAATGCAATGTCATTCCAATACTAGTGTATGAAAGTGTTTCATAAGTTTTTCTTAATATTGCCTATTATTTTAAAGCATTTTACCTGAAAATGAGACCCAAGAATAATTCCAGAAAGCACATTTTATTATGGTTCATGTGGTAGAATCTCACACTCTCGTGTTGCATAGAAATATTTCAATAAAAAAAGAAACATATTTTTCTGTAAAATTAAATGGCTATATTTTGTGCATAGCTGGTATTCATTCTGCTTCTTTTAGAAAACTTTGGGTACTGGCACTTGTATTAAGAGTATCACCAAAACTTTAGCTGGTAGATTTTAGTAATCCTAAATAACACAACATATCGTTCAGTTCTTATTCACCAAAGACTGTATTATAAATACTTTCAGAAACAATCCCTATCTGTCTGCATTGTATGACCAGAGTACTAAGTGGCTGAAAAATTTCCATTCAGACAGTTACAGCTGAGTCAAACTGTTAGCAAAATTGGATTACCTCACAGGTGACAGCAACTTTTAAGGGACAAACTATGATTGTAAATTTTATGTACCAAACATTGCTCCGAATGTTACATTCTCAGAAGTAAAAATTCATCAACAAAGTGTAAAGAGAGGGGTGAGAAATTTATTTTTTGTCATTCACTTCACTTTTAATACTTTTTGCCTTGGAAGGCCTGCAGAATGAAGCAGAAGAGAAAGATGTTAGGTGAGCATTGACCAGTAAGCTGTACTGTCTCTATAGGTATATGGATTGCATTGATCTGAGTCCTTTAAAAATATTCTTTAAAGCAGAACCATATATACATATAAGTCAGTTTTAATATTCCTGTTTGTCTTAGTATAGGCAGAGCTTCCTTAGTTTTTCTTGAAAAATGGGAATATCAGTAGCCCTGACTCTTCTCTTGGAGCCAGAAGGACTTGGGCTATGGATTTCAGTCAAGTAGGAATTACCAACTGTGACTGCTACACAAAGGCTGTATTTCTATTTCTGTCCTCCAGTTGATGGCTGAAGACAAACAGCAAGAGATATTCTCAAAGAAAAGGACAACCAAATTGTAAAAAGACACTATTGGGCTATGCCTGTGTTTATCTGTACAGAAATCAGCAATGACTATGTTACTGGCCTGTGTTCACATTTATAATATAAAGGGGAATCACATGTATACACATGCCAACCCTACCATTAAAGTTTATATGAAAGATTTCAACGGTACTGTGATTCCATTCTGAAGACAAGGTTGTCTTAAAAGTGCTGTGTCTCTTCTGATTTTTAGAACAAAGTTGTAAGTATTTTCAAAACAGGTAGCAGTTCAAAATTTTTAAATATTTGATGCTACATTATTATCTTTTCTAGATAAAAGAAATTAGGGAAGGATGCATCAGGTACTCACTAGATTAATACCCGACTACAAGTAATCCATGCATTTCTATTCTGAGACATCAGGGTTTGGAATGGTCTATACCTATGCACTGCAAAGGCTGTTTATGTGGAAACTGCAGACAAGGTGAGCCTCTGTATCAGTGAAATCCAAAGGATAGTGTATGTCCAGGAATTAAGAGAAGGAAGGACTATAAATTCTAAAACAGGAGATGCTTTAAAAGAACTAGCTGAGCGAAGACCTAGAGGCTTATGGTTTATCTCAAATTATTTGTAAACAACATTCTGTCTCAGAGCTTGGTATGGATTTACTGAAGGAGCTGAATGTAAGCCAGACCAGGAAGATGTGAGATTAGTTTATAGGAAACAGACCCTGTTCTCTCAGACTTCCTTAAACAAAGTTTGCAGACTGGGGTCACAGACCAATGAAGATAAAATAATGATAACAAAATAAATATTTCTGCTTGATCTCCATTGCTTACGTACGCCTGCTATGTAAAAAATGTACTGAAACTGTCTTTCATCTCTGTGTAAATTCATAAGCTAATGCTTTACTATATTTTTTTGCAGAAAAGATTTGCATCCCATGTAAAGCAGTAGCAGAAACCGAATTCCACTGACAGGAGAGTAGGTGTTGTCCTGCCTTGGCTGTCCAGTCTGAAACTCGTGACATATTTAGTAAATTTTACCATGTTTTTTGCAACTTTCTTCCTTCCAAAGCCATTCTATGTATTGCAAGCCAGAGGAGGTCATGTGTGGTGTAATGCATTGTCCATATGATGGATCTGGTGGGACTAGCAGGGATGTCAGACATGGGTTCATTCTTGTTCTTCTCTTGGCCAGCCAGGGATTCCACCAAGGTGTGCCCCTGCATGGCAGTGTCTTATTTGTGCCTGCTTTTGTCATAGCCCTCCCATCCCAATGTCATGGACTGCACAGCCTGACTTAGGAGGTGGCTGTTGCTGCTGAATGCAGCATGTCTCTCTTCACCCCTTTCTTCCACCCAAGGAAAACCACTCCTGTGTCCTAGGAAGCTGAGGGAGGAGGTGGAGGACCAGAGAGCCCTGCTTGTGTGCCACTGCCTCCCTGCTCTTGTACCTGTGGAGTTTTCTTGTCCCGTCCTGTGCCCCAGAAGGAAAGACAGGTTTCTGACAGGTCTGGGTAGTTACAGAGAGAGGCGTCTGAGTAAGTCTCCTTCTGTTCCTTTCCATTCTCACTGTAGCTCCAGCCCTGAGGTCTTCCTGCTGCAGCATGCACACCTTTCTCAGGGTGGCAGTCATAGGTATGGGTGCTGTTTTGTTTAAAGATACTTCTTGTAGGCCATCACATTTCCTTCAGGAGACAAGCAAGAGACAGTAAAACACTGTGCAGCACAGCCAAATCTGAATGGAAATTCATGAGACAAAGAAAGGACGTTTCTCTCTCTGATTTTCAAAAGCCTTCTGGGAAGTTTAATTTGAGCTTCTCAGAAAAAAAAATCACACAGGAATCCTCCTTGAAGAAAAATGCTAGACAATCTAATTATAGGCGAGCCCACTGTCTCATCTTATACATAGCTTCACTCTGTGTTTTATCCATTGCAAAGTAGCTATCAGTTCTGTGAAACTTGTTGCAAAACTTCCCAAAATAAACAAGCATAAAAGCTTGCCCTATTTTTCATTATATTTTACAGTGAAAGCAGACAGGCAGTAAATTATTTAAAAATTCCATCTAAGATGACATCTTGTTTTGTAAACACCATGAAACATCACAGAGGGTGCTTGAAGGGGATTCTGCTGCAGCATGATCACCCACTGCTCTCTTCCATTTCCTTTGGTCAAGAACCACCTACTTGAGTAAATACTGCCAGTATTTCTTAACTCACAACACGGATCAAGCATTTTCTGTCCATCATTTATATTTTCTTTCAAAATTCATTTTTCAGAAAGTTAATAGTATTAAGTGGTACCAAACTAAGTGGTATTGAAATGTAAGAGCTAAAAAAAATAGAAGTTTTAATTATGGGAGCAGCTGAGTGAACTTTATCATACTGACAGATGCTTTGAACAGGAGAAAAGGTCCTTTCACTCTACAAGACCTTTCAGCAGACTACTAAAAGTTCATCTGCTTGTCTTAAAAATCTGGAAAAATCAGGTATGAATGTTTCTAGTTGTGGAACGCTAATGATGGGAAGGGAGAAAGAGGGATGCTTCTTCCCTTGGTGTGACCCGTACAGAAGGACTTGAGGAGGGGCATTTCTCAGAGAAGAAAAGATGCTGCATGTAAAGAAAAAAGTGAGTGGCATTAGCAGAAAAGCGATGATCCAAGCAGGAACCCTTTCTTCTGCAAAGTGGCAGTGCACCTTGTTCTCTGGCAGAGAAAGGAGCGCAGTTATGATTCTCATGCAGAGGTCTGGAGTGGTCAGTACACCAAAGCACAGCTTATGTGAGTGCAAAGAAAATAGGTGATTCTGAACACAGATGTTGAAGAGAGAAAAAAGTTCCTTGTTGGCCCATAGTGGCCAAGTAATTATGGCAGAAAAAAAGAATTTCTAAGCTGAACTGTGGCAGATAATGCAGACAGGGGAGCAGGAGAAAAGTAAGCTTTGACCAAACTACGGGCTTCTCCATCTACCATGGGAATGGGGGGATTTCAGGGACTGGTGGCTGACACTGCCTGCAGAGGGGGCATATGTAAGGTCAATTTTTCCTACTCAGTGCTAACATGAGCTCCTATTTTAAAGAACAATGAAAGTACCCTTGTCATATATTTATTTGTCTTGCATTTCAAGTGAAGTATTTCATACTCTCCTCTTTAATAATTTTTTTTTGTGCAGCCTATGAGACAGCCAAAACTAGTGATAGCGCCAGTAAAACAGAAGGGTTCCTAAAGTAAAATTTATTTGGTTTTCATCCCCCATGAAATATAACTCTCCATATCCAAAAAAATGAAAAACAGTAAGGGATCTGTTCTCCCCTTTCTGCACTCCTGTAACTCCATTTAGCAGCAGCAAGATTAACACACACCCATTAACTCCTTGAATGCCTGCCTTAAGCAGCTTAAATTGTAGGTAGATGGATGCATGTCTGTCACAAGGAAGTCGCATTTTTTAGCTTTTTACACGTGATATTACTGGTGTCTTACCTTGATTTGTGTCAGAAATTCCCCTATATGGCTATAGCAACGATGTTTAGTTTTTTGTGAAGTAGATGGAGCTACTGTTCAAGTAGGGGAGGATCGAGGGAAGCTACAAGTGAGTTGCACGCAGGTACAGCTCCAAGCAGTTCTAACGGAGGGCAGCAGAAATCATAGAGCCCCTTTTAGTAAACCTGCCCTTTTTCAGAGGTCAAAACAAGCCACAGTAGTGCTGTAAAACTAATTTATTTGCTTTTGAAGAGCTTTAGGGTCCATCAGGAAAAGGTTCAACAGAAGTTAACAGTATTATCATTGCTGATTTGCATCCTGTGGTAATTTTGGACCACAGGCACTTAGAAACAGTAGAACAAAAATACAAAGTGAAGTCAGAATAAGAATGTAAATGCATTGTGAATTTATACAATAATTTGATTTTACATTTTGATATTTAGACTAGCTCTCATATTCAAACACAAAAGAAAAGAGAATCTTTAAGTTTTATTAACTTCTTAGTAGCAAATTTTGCCTCTGAAAGCAGATAAATATTTTTGGCCTGGCTTTGTGTGCTATTTTCCATTTTCCTCAGCCTCCCACACGCTAATGGCTTGTGCATGGAATTCTCTTACCCGATGAATATATTTTCTTTTTAAGCACAGTCTCCACAGAGGTGGAAAATGTGAATGTGAAATGAACCTAGCCATCCTCAAAGAAGGGGAAAGATCTAGGAACGTGTACAACTCTATCCTGAAATTCAGTTTGTCAAGACATAATTTACAGAGGTTCAGTTTTACAGACATAATTCTATATTTCTTTCAAGTTGAATACTTTTATACCTTCAGGCATGTGATTTCTCAAGACAGCTTTGTGCCCTGGTGAGCAGTCAGATTTTGCCTTAGTGGACTGAAATGACCCAGAACAAACTCATTACTTAATCTTCTTTATTACTGAAATCAATAAGCAGATCCATGCTAAGTGCTGACAGTTCTTGCGTAGGGAGGGGAAAGTAGAGACGTCTGCTCCTTGAACCTATAACATTTTACAGGCCAGAAGTTTTGTTTTGTTATTTGGTAAAGAGCTTGTTCGTTTTGCTTCATAATGTATAAATTAATATGAGGTATTTTCTCTGTCCTAATTCATACATGCAATGTACCTCAGATGCCATCGCCCAGAAGGCCTGATACAGCACTCTGTGAAAAATACCCACCTAGGTTGTCAAGCAGGGACAGTGGGCAGTGTCAGAGCCCCATAGTCCAGGTGAGAGGCACAAGTTGGGCTGACCAAGCTGGCTCGCAAACTAGCCTTCTGGAAAGCCCCATCCTAAACAAGGGTTTCCTCCCTTACTTACAATAGTAGATTCCCACACATAATCACCCAAGTTGTTGGATTTTTTTCAGGTTTTATAATGTATTTAATGACCATGAGCCAGCAGTGTGCACAGGTGGCTAAGAGAGCCAATGGATCCTGGGGTGCATCAGGAGGAGTGTGGCCAGCAGGTCACAGGAGGTGATCCTCCCCATCTACTCTGCCCTGCTCACGCCCCACCTAGAGTATTGTGTCCAGTTCTGGGCTCCCTGGTGTAAAAAAGACAGGGATCTCCCTGAGAGAGTCCAGAGAAGAGCTACAAAGATGATTAAGTGCCTGGAGCATCTCCCCTATGAGGAAAGGCTGGGTGAGCTGGGACTGTTCAGCCTGAAGAAAAGAAGACTAAGGGGGGACCTTATTAATGTTTATAACTATCTTAAGTATGGGATGCAGGGGGAAATGGCCGGCCCCTTTTCAGTGGTCTGTGGGGACAGGACAAGGGGCAATGGCTGCAAGTTGGAGCACAGGAAGTTCCGCACCAACATGCGGAAGAATATTTTCACAGTGAGGGCGACAGAGCCTTGGGACAGGCTGCCCAGGGAGGTGGTGGAGTCTCCTTCTCTGGAGATATTCAAGACCTGTCTGGATGCCTACCTGTGCAATATGAGCTAGGGAGCCTGCTTTGGCAGGGGGGTTGGACCCAATGATCTCTTGAGGTCCCTTCCAACCCCTATGATTCTATGATTTAAGGTAAGGAATATGCCAAAAATGTAAATTCGTTTTCTAGGGGTCCTATGTTTTATTACCACACAACAGCTGATTTCCTCTGCAGTTTCATGTAACACTTGTAACTACAACTTCCCCCGAAGAGAAGGAAATAACGACAATAAAAATGAGAGCCACTGGATGGGACAAAAGTACTTATAAGACAAATGGTTTATAACTTTCGTAAATTCAGAATAACCCTCAAGCTCTGCTCTACCCCTTTGGGAAACAGCCAAAATTTTGCACTTCATGGGTATCTCTGGATGAAGAGGAAATACAAAATAACTTTGTGTGCAAAGCAATCATAAGACTTAATGCTACTTGTACCCATGGAAATCAATATCTTATGACATACGTAGTGAAGAGAGACTTATTGTCAAAATTTGGCTCCAGAGCTACAGTCCTGTCCATGTGCCTGTTTATAACATTTTTGTTTACTTGATAGTGGAGAGTAATCAGAAAAAAAGTTATACTGAATTATGGGTCCTGTCAAGCTTTGTATGAAAAGTATTAAGACTTTAAACAAAACAGTCTTCTAAATTCCTGTCCTTCTGGTCCTGCAGTCTTACAGTCTTATCTTGCTTTTACACTTTTGTTTAAACTGTTCCTTCCTTTTTTTTAATATTTTTTTTTAATTTGGAGTTGATTCAATAACTGAGTCTTTTTTTCTTTTCTTTCAGATGTTAAAATGATGAAACCCTCTCTCCCTCTGGAACAGTACACAGCAGCCATGACATCTCTGGTCCTCCGCAGAAGGTACGTTGCAGCCTGCTGCTGAACTGTTATGACATGTCTCTAGCAATCAGGAAGAAAAGCTGGGAAGAGCATGTGACCCAGTGGATGGGATTGGCTTTGGAGTCTGTGGAGTATAATACAGCATGTCGTCACGGACTTGTAGCTGATAACTTGCAGACAAGTATGGAAAAAGATGAGGTTTTGAGTGTGGACCGGAAAGAAAAATGCGCTTCGTTTCCAGAGTGCTGTTATAGTGGAGAGCTGATTGGTTTCCCGGCAAAGCAGCTGGGAAATGTTTCAAAGGAGGTGGATGAAAACGATAACCACGAGGATGAGGAGCATTTTCTGGAGGCCAGTACAGAAACTCTAGTCCATGTGTCTGATGACGATGATGACTATTCAGCATTCAACCTGGATAGTGTTAATTACCACATCACTGCTGTAGGAAGGGAACCAAAAGATGAAGAGGATTTGAATAGAGTAGGCTCCTTAACACAGATGGTACCAATAACAGAGAGTAACAAGGCAACTGAAGCATCTGGAATAATTGGAGATATAAGTAAGGAACCTGGCTGTGACACAGTTCCTATAGAGGAGATGGAAGAAGACATCATTCATGGCAGTACTGCCCAAAGCCCAGAGCTTTGTAATTATGAAGGCTTAAATGAAGTAGTAGATGTAGAGAAAGAAAGTCTTTCTAATTCTCCAAATGTGAAAGAAATTATTGTGCCTGGGAAGCAGCTGCTTCATACTGCTGTAATTGCACAACAACGCCGGAAATCTGATGCTTTTAAAGATGGGCTTGGAAAGTCTGAGTGTAATGTGGTAGAGACCGGGATTTCTTCTGAATCATGCACCAGCAGCGATGGACAACTAAGTTCAGTAGTGGGATCCAGCGACTGCCTTATGCAATCTTCTCCTTGCTCTCTCCTCCCAGAAGTGGAAAACGGTCTGGATGAAAGTGGTTTCACAGAACCTCAAGCGGCCTCTGAAAACAAATGCCTTTCAAATGTCAGTTCAGCAGAAGACATTCAATGTTTACATGTAAAGGATCATTTAACCACACAAGAATATTCAGACAGTCAAGTGAAACTGCGCAAAAGAAAGGTAGGATGCTCATAAACTACAGAATTTTTTTCTAATGTTTTCCCCCAATCCCTTATGAAAGTAATTCCATGACTAATTCATTGGAGATGAAATATATCTATCAGCCTCGTTTCAGTAACTGCTCATATTTTTCTTCAAATAGTCTGGAGAATAATGTGTCTGTACAACAATGGTGTTTCATGAGCTCTTTTAAAGATCTGAAAATGGCTGAGCTGTGCATTCGGAAGGTGGCTTATATTCAATTTATATATATAAAATTCTATATATTTTACATGTGTTGTTCAAGGCTAAATGAATATCTTCTATGGCTTTGGTTTTATTTTTGGTTTTCTGCTACTATCAGCTATCATTAGCCCTCTTAAGAAACAGACTGTGTCTAGAAGAGTGGAAACATTTTGCAGTAGTTCTTTGGTTTTCAGCTCAGCCCCATGAGCATATATTCTTGCCAAAAGAAGTATTGCTGTGCTTGAAACAATGTTTTGTAATTTTAATGCAACCAGAGAGTTTCACTGTCCACATGGAGTAAAGATGAATACCATTACAAAACTTTAATGGACAGATTCCTTGGCAAACTCCCATTGGCTTTCATGGGAGATGTGCTGGCTGTGGCACTACAGAATTCATCTTAAAGTCTGGCTTTCCCAGCTATGCAGCTTATTCTTGCTAATGATCAATTTGTAGTTGTTTTTTCCTCTCTCTGCCTTTCTTCATTTGACATCATCCATCTTTTGTTGGTTTTATTTGTTGCTTCTTTTAAATCTGGTTTCTGTGAATTGCATGTGGGTTTTTTCTAGCAGCTGTAGTGCCTCAGTTGTTGTTTCACTAGCACAAATTCACAGACCTAAAGTATTGTGCGCTAATCTAGCATCCTGAGCTGCTGGCCATTGCTTCCTTGTGTAAACCCGTTGTTGATATTAACATTCAACTGATATGGCTGAAAGCTGTATGTAAGTTTTGCAGGAGGTTTCAGAAGCCCTCAAATACAGTCTTCTGGAAGCTCATACAATCACAGTTAATGTGTTAACTGTTCAACTGATCCTGCAGTTAAGTATGGCTCTGAGTTATGATTAAGAAACAAAAACCTGACTAGTAGTACCAAACTTTGCCCTCCTGTAGAAACAGTCAAGTTTAAAACAAAATATTAACTGAATTAATGTCATGTTTAACTATAACATACTCTCAGCTAATCTACTTAAGCATCTCACTTTACTTTTTTACTAGTCATAGTTGTAAATATTTATACTTACCTTTTATTTTTATATTAAAATTAATTTTATAATGCAGTTTCAAAGTCCTACAATTATTGCTTGAAAATACAGATAAAAATTATTCTTATTATGTAGAGCTACAGTGAGCATGCTGTGACTCTGCCCACATTAGCTTCCAGTGTACCATGATTTATTATTTTAGTGGCTTTGACATTGCTAATTTCTTTGTTTCTCCTTGTATCCTCTTTTGAGGTCCATACTCATCTTTTAAATGTGCACTCGTGTGAATTGTTTTTGTGTATATATTTGTGGCTTTTGATTGTGCCATTAAATATTTTAAAGGACAGAATATAAAAATTCCAGTGAGACTAATGGTGAGAAAAATGAAGAAAGGACGTAAGCATAGAAAGAAGGGGTTGCTTCAAGGAAGGTTAAGATAAACATGGCTGCAGCAACTGCAAAGCTGTGTGCACTGTAAAAGAGGATGATGGAGGTTGTAGATCTGAAGGGAGCGGTCTTGTGCCACTCTGGTTAAAAAAATAGCCTTTAACAACAACTGTAAAATATTTGGCAAAAGGGAAAAGATGTGATCTGCTGTTGCTTCTGGCTTTATCTCTAGGTTCACAGGACACTTCTACAGTCAGTATTCCTGCACACAGTGTTTTATCAGTTATCTCTGATCGTACACTATTTTAAAAAAGCCTGGCTGTGCTAGTAATAATCTGTAATGAAAAATGTGCCTATGTTTACAAACTTTCACTGAAAGCCACTTTCGTAATTTTAACAAAACATTAGAAAAACAACAGGCTTGAAACTGAATCCATCCATAAAAGTCAAGTATTTGCTTTGCAGTGACAGGAAGACTTAAGGGATTTGGAATGGTATATAAACCCTTTTCTCTCAAGGTCAACAGTTCAAACAGTGCAGTTAAGGCCTAAAACACATCAGTGCCTGATTAATGCTCAGCGTCAATTATAATTCCACATAAATATGCACTCATGGAGGTCAGAACATTGGAAAAGGCACATGGAGATTAATCACTGAAGGTATTTAGGCACCCACACTTTGAGGTGGCACCTTGGTACATAATAGAAAGGTGCTGAATTTCGGGTACTTCAGGACAGTTAAGATCTTGGAACCTTTGAGGAGACACCATTTTGCTCTTGCTGGTACTAAATTCTTCTGAAAACCTGTTCCTTGTTAGCATATTTTAAACTGCTTTTAATTGTGGTGACAGAGCATGACCTCTCTTCTTATCTTTGGATCTGTTGTCTTCAATCTGAAGCTGAGGTGAGACAGCGTGGATCTGTTGTGCTTGCTCTGCACGTGAATGCAGGTTTGAGGAGTTTAAGGGCTTAAAGTTTAGCATCTTTGACTGGTACCAGTTCCATATCCGTAAATTGCTTTAGTCGTGACTGATGTACTGACACTGAAGATACTTTTTGCAAACAGGTCCAGCTGTTACAGCATACTTTGCCCTTTCAAGTCGTCAGGGTTCAGATGGTTTGATATACAGCATTCTCTTTTCCTTTGCTTTCCTAGAAAGACTTGGTAAGGCTCAGAAATAGGAAGTACCTGAATCCAATTATGAGAAGTTAATGATGCTAAGCCTAATTGAAAGATCTTACAGTAATCAAGCTATCCTGTTCCTGCGTTGAATGATAATCAATTCAGTTTATCCCCAACAATAAGTTGATGGTTATTGATGGTTTAGAGTTTCAGGAGCATAAGTGGATTAACTGTATATAACGTCACCAACTAGACCCACCTGTCTGCTTTCCTGGGTTAAATACATTTTAGGTTTTAAAATAGACACTTGAGAGTTGTACACTCTGAATTTCCAGAGATTGGAATAATTTTTTGGAAGTAATGTAATGTAAGCTGTAATGCCTGGGGCTCATGTGTGTATATATATGTGTGTATTACATATAATGTAATAAAGGTTTTAAAGAAAAATATTATTCAAAAGCAGAGGAGTATTAGTTATAAAGAGAATACAAAAAAAAGATTTATTATACACTGAATTTAAAATGGGAAAAAGCAGACATTGCCTTGTAAAGGATCTTGCAAATTTTTGCACGTATCCCATTTTATGCTTTCTCCAAGCTAGTAGTCTCATCAAGCTTAGGGTTAGACAGAAACATCCCTGCTGCTATGACAGCTCTTTCACATAATGGATCAGTGAAAGAGTAGAAAGTTGAAGTGAATTCAGACAGTGAAGTTTGATTCTGAATAGTTTGAGTAAAAATCCATGAAATTTAAACCAAAAATGAAACAGCGAACTCCGCTTGCAAAAGAAACTTTCACCTGTTCCCTACATTTCATCATTCTGACCCCCATCTTAGATTTTGTGCCTAATGATTGTTCCATATAAATGGGGAGAAAATGACTAGAGAACCAGCTGTGACTCCCTACTGTAGTATAATGTTATGTCAAATATATATTTTAATAAAATGCAAATTGACTCTTGTCTGGGGAGGTGTGTAAGGAGGAAGACAACAAAACCACCATACATAAACGAAAGTAGCGCAGGGCTCAATTCACAGGAGTTTATAATATCCTTGAATTTAAGGAAAGAAAGAGACGGAGTACTGAAAAGTATTCTGCATGCAAAAAAGATAGAATTACATTAACAGGCCTTTAATGAGGCTCGGGAAGTTGTAGCTAATATTTAAAACCAAAATTCAATCACAAACTAGTCAAACAAAATAGAAGATTGAGGAGGAAAAACCTGTGAAAAGCTAAACAGATTTTTCACTGAATAGACAAACTTATATTCTGATTTGTTCCAGAGTAAATACTGGAAACATTCCTTACATGCATTTTGGCTGCTATGATAAAATGTAGTTTAATATCTGAATGTCAGAAGAAAAAAAAATCTACAAATGAAGAATTAAATATCAAAATTGTCAATTGGTTCAGTTGTTTTCTTAGTTTGGGGTAAGGTACACCCATTTGTATGCCTTTTAACATAGTTTACTAAAAATCTATCATTCGTTGCAATAATTACTTTTTATCTCCTATGTTTAGTATTCCAGATTGCAGTGATAGAAGAAAGGAAAACTTTGCTGTTCTGAAAATAGGCTTTTTCTCAGGCATCTCAAAGAAGTCTTCCTTTGCAATGCATCCTACTGTTGTTGTTTTCATTAACCTGTGGAAGAAACAAGTTCTAAAACTGCTCACTTACTGGAGAGAGGCTATTGTCACAGTAATTTTTGAGAAGTTTGTAAAAAGAGGGTAGCAGTCAATCTTCCAAAAATAAAATCTTTTGGGCTTAGAAGTCAACTTCAAAATAGTTCAGACAAATTTTGGATCAGCATTTGAAGTCCTGGTTAGTTATCTAAATTAAGTGTTAATTCTGAAACTTCTGGGGTGCTCTTCTAATGTGAAAATGTTGGTTTACAACAGAGTTTTTTCATTAAAAGTATTAATAAATTCTATAAGATTGCATATGATAAAGTACTAGCTAACTTACTGCATGCAGTGCAATGAAATAAGAAATCCATACATAACATGGTTTTGGGAAAAGTAATTGATGTCTTGGTGATTTGGTGATTTAAAGCTTGTCAGCTGTATTCCTTCCAAGAAAATGTAGAACCTAGAATACTGCTTCAGGAAGGATTAATTGAGGTATCAAATTAATTGGACTATATGGATAATTTTGTCTTCATAGGTAATCTCAAACTGCATTTCAGTCACAATAAAGCATTTTGCTTATGTGTCACTGAAAAAGGAATGCAGTAAACGTTTTGGTGTATGAATTCGTCCTCACTCTTTTATGAGACTTTTGCTTTTAATATTTACTACTTGCAGTTCTTCATGGTGGCCTGCTTAGATGCTTTCCAGTTTCAAATACTTGATGTTATCTCAAAGTCATTCCTACAAGACTAAAGACTATAACAGTCAAGGCTATTTCCTAATGCTCCCTATTATTGCTACTATTTTAATCCAGATTTCTAGATTAAAAACTGTGGGGTTTGCTGTGTGCTTAAGGACACAGCTAAGGTCAGCATGACAACAGCCACCAGAGTCAATGAGATGGAAATCAAGTTAAGATTAAGAGGATGGCAGTAAATGTAGAAAGAATCCAGGGTAGGCGTTTACCTGAGATGACATGGTGGTCTCTAACAACACCTGTCCCACACACAAAAGCTGTGAGTTTTTGAAGCATAGTTTTGCCTTTCTGTACAGTTGTAATGAAGTTTATTAATTGTTTCATCAATTGTAATTATAGTACTGTGAGAAAAAAAAATATTGCTTAGTTGGGTTTGTGCCTTTCCACCCATATAAGCTATTTGAGTATAATGCTTGCCCTTGAGATGTGGAGGCTGGCTCTCTTCTGTTATGGTTTGTAATAAATTCGGGTTTACAAGGCTAAAACTGTGATGGTTATGGTGAGTTAGAAAGTTAGGTTCTTCCAGGAGCTTCTGCTTATATCACCGTATAAACTGACTCCCTGGGAAGCCTGTGGAGCCTTGCCTGCTGGCTTAGTCCTCCTAGTACGATACTTGGGAGATGTAGTAGGAAAGTTTCCAAAAAAATCATAAGAGCTACCTATTTTACTGAGATGGTTTCCTTGCAACTTTTCCCTGCCATCTCTTCCATTCACATTATATAATCCTTTTCAACAGAGCGCTCACTTGTCAGCATTAGATTCTTACTTTAAAAGTAATGCGAGCTTGTTATGAACAATGGTATCCAACATTTTAATCTTTTCTTATTTTACTGCTCTTAAAATACCAGAAACTGAGTTTCCAGACAAGTATGTCTTGATCAAGTCTTAATCTCCCTTTACCTCAACTCTGGCTTTGTTGAACAGGGATAATTCAACCAGTTCCAATGAGGATGGTGAAGGGTCTGGAGGGGACATCTTATTAGGAGAGGCTGAAGTCCCTTGGTTTGTTCAGCCTGGAGAAGAGGAGGCTGAGGGGAGACCCCATCGCAGACTATGGCTTCCTGACAAGGGGAAGCAAGGGGGCAGGTGCTGACTTTCCCTCTCTGATGACCAGTGATATAACCTGAGGGAATGGCATGCAGCTGCCACAGGGGAGGTTTAGGCTGGATATTAGGAAGAGGTTCTTTATTGAGTGATCACAGCACTGAGCTTGACTGAGTTCAAGAAACATCTGGATGATGTGCACAGTCTCATGCTCTGACTTGGCTGGCCCTGTGTGGAGCCAAAGGTTGGACTTGATGATCCTTATGGGTCCCTTTCAACTCAGTATATTTTAGGATTCTATGAATCTAATGATTAATTATTTTTAAATGCCAATTTTAAATTTAGCTTTTAAGACTCTTTTTTTAGGTGTTGTGGTTTTGTTCTTTTTTAATAGAAGCTGGTTTAGTAGGGTTCCAGTCTAAACTTTTACTACATAAGTAGTAATACATTGGCACATGTAGGCTTGTCTGTGATGCACACTTATTGGTCTTGCATTGTAACAATCTCAGACATGTCAGCATTGAGGATAATAGAACAGGAATGTTTAGGAGGTATTAATTAAAAATAGAAATCCACATTTTGCTATGTCCTGATTTTGTCATAGGGAATTGGATTTATCTTTTTCTGAGATTCAGTCGCCAAATGTGTCAGCCAGAGGAAGATGACAACTCTAAAACTTGATGATTTGCAAAGTCAATCAAATTGCAGCTTTACAAAATGCGATGTACAAATGCATTAATTTCCCCTACAGTTTACATTTTTCCAAAGAGAATTTTTAAAAGATAATTGCCTTGTAAATATTCTAGTGGAGCAACTCAACAAACAGGAAAATCCACATTTTCAGATTATAATGGTCATTAGAAATTCTGAAAATATGGACAGTAATGAAAGTTGTTTGAATGGTTGTAGGAGACCAAGGCCTTACTGGTTCAGTACTGTCATGGGAGACCAGGGCTTCACTCCATAAATCTAGACACACACACCAAAAAAAAAATCATCAATGGGTGCCACTGGGACTACTGTGTTCTTAGTGTGTTGCCTTGATGAACTTGGGTGTTAAAATAATTTGTAACCTTAGAGACTAGAGAAGCTAGTTACTATAGAAGCACTATCACAGCAAAATTGCTTCCAAATCCTGTGTTTCTCTAGTTCCTGAACAATTCAGTCCTATGCTTATGCCAGAATAGCTTCATTTTCGTATATGGAGATAAATAATAACTGGGCACCCAGGGAACGCTTTTTCTTTCGTTTTCAGAAAGTCAATGGCAAACACAAATATTGGAAATCTGATAATCTATATTTAAATGTGATCATTCAAACAGTGGGAATCTATTGTCACTTTGGGATTTTTCTAAATGTTTTTCAAAGCTTTTCAAACTTTCTGAAGGTTTCAGGAAAGAGCATGGATCTGTTTTACCAAACTCATAAAGCGAATATGAACACTGTCAAAAATTGATGACATCTCCTAAGCCACAACAGCTTTTTGAAAGTTTAGATGCTACCCACATTTCTCAGAGCTACAGTCTGTAGTACTAGTACAGTGGGCAACTATTACTGAGATCCACAGTTGCTTCACCACAAGGAATTTGCTGCATTTGCAAATTGGTATTAAATGGTCAGAACTTTGAAGGCATTGGGAAGAATCTGGCAAAAGCTGCATGTAAAGCAAAACAAATAGCACGATTTCTTTAAAAAAAGAAAAAAGCCACAAAAACAAAGCCTTCTTGGCTTTCATGAATATTAGTTTCTCTTCATTGAAAACTTGCTTCCTAGATTTAAAATTTAATAATGAAAATGTCATTCAAAACTATAAATGGACTGAACCACTTGGATCTAAGTTTTTTTAATTATGCATATTATCTATGGTAATTAGTAGAAAGTAGTAGTCATAAAGCACTCCTATTACTGTGGTTAAATGACCATGAATTTTCTCTGTTGCTCTCAGAAAAATATGTATCATAAATATTATCTCCATCTGGGAAGCTAAAGAACGCTTTCCCACAGACTTCCTTTGTGTTTGGACTGAAGAATGATGTATTTCAAACAATCTGAAAAGTATTTAAAACAAGCTCAGAACAGGATGGGATGATTGCCAGGCCATTACAGTATAACCTTTATGCAAATTTTACTTTGACACATTTTTGTGACAGTGTTCAGCAATAAATTTTAAAGGCTGCCAGTGTTGTCTAGACTGCAAACCAAGAGACTGTTGCACATCAAGTTATGCATTAGTTGGATTTCAGCTACCTAAAATGGTCATGAAAGTATTTGTATTATACGTGGTTAGTAGTCGTGCACTATCGCTTCACCAAAGTGATATTACACCCTTCCAGGAAACAATGTAGAGAGTTTTATGTTCATGTAGTTTATACTCAGAAATTTTTAATTTTATCTAAGTTTGCAGTTAGTGGCTGGAAGGCAACTTTAAAAACATTTTTTGTTTGCTTGTTTTTAAATTAATCTTTGAAAGTTTCTGATTGGTCAGGGCCAATTATTTGCTGTTTGTAGCCTAGAAATCCTCAGCTGTAGGTCATGTTAAATGGACCAATGACCGCTTCCTAAAATGACACCAGATTTGTGATTAACACCACATTTTTGAGGGAAGCTGCCTTGGAAGAAATGAATGGACACAGTAAGCAAAACCAAAATGTAGCAGTTTAGCAAATGCATAGTGGGACTAAAACACTTGGGCGAAACCTCCTGTTTGTATCACATCACTGTCCACAGAGCAGTTTTCCATTGATTAAAGAAAAAAAAATTTAGAAAAGGACTTTGCTTCCTAGAACTGTCTGTCTGTCACTTTCGCAAGCATGATGTTCACTTTGAATTAATGGTTCAGCGCAAACAGAGAGATCAGAGAGGTGCACATCCTTACAGCTTCCATCAAAACCAGAGAACACAGCAGTGACCTGGAAAGCTGGTATTGGAGCACTCCTGCCTATATTAAAGGGTCTTTAAAGCCATAAATTTTCCAGCACAGCCTTCTACTGCAGGTGGGACCTGCGCTAAAAGCAAAACCTTCTGGTTTAGTGGTGCTGTGGCTGAGGAGTGGGCATGCAAGAGCAGCCCACTCTGCACCAGCTCCTGGGGGTTGAGGCTTTACAGCAGCAAGGTCCTTGCTGCTGCTGTCAAGGACCATTTGGCTGTAGCAATATGGTGGTGAGTCTATCCACAGTCATCAGACCAACTCCCACACAGTAGCCGACAGGAAACAAGCAAAGAGAAGCCCCTCCATGGGGTGACCTGCATCAAACTAGGAGCCATCCACAAAGTGTTTTCCATGTGGATTTTTTTTTGTTTGAGGTGGTTTGGTTTGAGGGGGTTTTTTTGATTTTTGCTTCCTGTCATGGTAGTACATATGATTGAAACACCTTAAAACGCGTTGCTTGTGCCTGTGTCTTTTTACTGTTCTCTCTCAATGGCAGCATAGGAGATTTATAAAGGCCAGGGGGACTGTGCCACAGATTGGGTGTACTGAGTATGGCTCTACACAGTGAAACAATACTAATTCTGCTGCCAAAAAACGATTCCAAGCTCCAGAGGTTATAGCCTAAAATGGTTATGCATTCAAATTTAGAGGGATATTCTTCCTCCTATGAAAAAAATTCAGGCAGCTCTACAGCTTCTCTCCATATGTATGCGTGAGTGTCTGTGTGCGCTACGGTAAATGTATGGCAAATGTAAACCAGATCTTTGCTCTCCTTCATAGCTCTGTCACAGCTGACATCTAATGCTTTTACAACAATGAGCATAAGGAACTTGGCTTATGCGCACTGCATTAATGAAAAATTGACTCACTGTAATATGAGGATGTCCTTCGGTAACGTGCCATATTGCAGCAATAACTTTCATATCTTTTGAGTTTCACATTGTTTTTGCAGCCTCACCTTACGTAAGGGTTAGAACAGAAAAAGCAATGTGTAAAATATTTAAGCTAAAGGGAAACTTATCTATCCTTTTCTGTAAGATGCCTCCTTCCCAAACAGTTTTGCACACAGCAGGTTCGGGTAAAAAAAGCTTTATATTTGGATATCCTGAGTGTCTTATTTATTTGGATAGTTTCACTTCAACATAAAATGTATCATCTACTGTAGCCATTCGAAAAACAAATCTTTAAGGAATTGATTCTGTACCGGACTACCACATGTTTAAATCTCTTGTGTGGCATCTGCAAACTTCTGTAAAAAAATGGTTGGCCTGCACTAATAGCCATGTGATTCATGGCTGTTTGATATGGCAGCATGAAATACATGAAAAAATTCAGCAGTGCTAAAGCTCATGGCTTATGTTGTGTGTAATTTTAACTTCAAAATATTTTTAAAACTGACATCTTTACTGCATTGAAAATGAAAAAGCATGGCCACAAGCAAAAATTTGGGAATGTAAACTAAACTACTTTCCTACATCCAGATTTTCTGAAACAGTACACTTACAGTAAATGCCAAGCTGTTTTTGTATCTCAGGCAAATTTAGTAGTGAATGTATGTGTACATCACGCCTCATTACATCCACTGAAATTATGCCAGCATGGTAAACTCATCTGTTTATGAATATTCTGTACTGCCTGATAGGTGATGATAAGATGGAGTAGTAGATGATCAGTATCCTGTTTAGGCTTAATACCTTTATGTGAAGTAAAATAGAGTATGAATAACAGAAGAAATAAGCAGGGATATTGAGAGACTCTATTATAGGTGGGGTAAGACTGGAAAATAATTAGGTGAAAAAGTGATCATTCAACTCTTAATTGCATGAAACTTTCTCAGCTCATGAAAATGACTCCCAGTTGATCTGTTTGTTTCTAAGCCTTCCTCAATACCGCTAGTAACGGTCAAAGATTATTTGGGGAGAAATTTCTCCCTATGTGTACCTTCATTAGTATTCTTGTGGGTAAATATTCTGCGGGGCTTGTCATTTAGCACATCTCACATCTTGTGCTAGCTTTGGCAGCACACATACTAAACTTGGAACAATACAGAGAAGATTAGCATGGCCCCTGCACAAGGACGAGACACAAATTCATGAAGTGTTCCACATATTTTATGCCCCATCCCTGGATGTGTTCAAGGCCGGGTTGAATGGGGCCCTGGGCAACCATATCTAGATCATGCCTGGAGGTTGGTGGCCCTGCCTGTGACAGGAGGTTGGAACTCTGTGATCCTTGGGGTACCGTCCAACCCAGGCCATTCTATGATTCTAAGCTTTTGTAAAAGTCATATTGTAATTCTAACTGTAAGTTCTTTTGCAATATATGTTTTAAATCAATCAGTTGTGTTGTTGCAAACTGAAGCCTATAAATAGGGGAAATCAGCTTTAATCAGATGTGGAAGAAATACTAATATTCCTGAATTTTGCTCTCTTGGGAATGGCAACAGAAGCCTCAGATTAGAATGGCAATTAATTTTTTTCTAGGCCACCCTCAGTCTGCCAGACCAAAAAAAAAATTCCTTCTTCATCTTACCCTTGCTCTTTTATTCAACATATTAAGATCACAAATTCTTCCCCTTATTTCTGCCTCTTCAGAAAGGCTTTGATTTATTGCCCCCACCCCATTTCATGTGCTAAGTGCAGTGTGGCAATATTAAAACTTTCAGCCTTTTGGAACCTGTGTGTGTTTGTGAGAGGAAGAGCACTCAGAGGCATAAGAAAACTGTGCATTTTTCTTCTTGCAAGCATCTTCATTTCACAGGGTTTGGTTTCAGGCTCCCACAGCAACCAAGCAGAGCCATGTGGTCACATGAACAGATTAGGAAGAGATCATGAAGTTGGTGGAGAAAAAGGTGAGCAGCTTCTAAGATTCCTACTCCACTTTGGTATGAGGGAGAGGGCTGTCCCAAACACCCTCAAGAGCTAATTTTGTGGTGTTGATAACAGCTCCTAGTCGCCTTGCCCAGCAGTTGTTTCTACAGTTGCATAAGATCTCTACTCAAATCCACTTTCAAGACTACCAGACAAAAACTTTACTGTCTTTTTCAAAGCTTCCTTAGCAATTATGGTCTGCAGTGACTTGGTCCTTGATTCTGTGTTTCCTCTCCCTGTCCTTTCCATTACATTTAGTTCATGGAGGACAGGCTGTGTTGTGTCAACAGCATTGCCTTATGAAGCATAGTAGTGACAGCTTAAACATCAGCACTGTTAGTCATTGATGATTGTCTTAGGGTTTAAATAGAAAATTCTCATTTTCTAGCTGCTATGTTCAGAGGGAGTGTTTACCAGTGGCGAAGCATAATTGTGGAGCTTTGATCTTTGCTTTGAAATGCCTTTTAAAATGTAAAGAAAACTCGTCTGTGCTGAGAACAACATTAGAGGCTATTTCTGGAGTGAGACCAGGATTCTGAAGGTGAAAGGACACTTCTCCAGCTCTCTCAACAAGTCCCTGGGAAAGTTAAAAATAAGTCTTGCTGAAAAAAAATTTGGCACTTGTTATTTGAGAAAATTTCTTTATTCCAGGAACTGCCTCATGGAGCAGAAATTTATTTACCATCTGTGTAGACTTGAAAAATTTTCCATCTTACCAGATACACAACTGAAATAGAAACAGATTTTCCGTCCCTGTGCTTTCCACCGACCTCTGCTTTACGAGAGTGCTGTTGTAAAAAACCTTCTGAAAGTATTGTTTTCTAAAGGGGGGTAGCTCAACTATAGCCCATCTGCCAAACTCCGAAGTTCTGGTTGTGACTTCTAATGATGTCACCTTATTGTGTTGGTAAAGTATGTCACTTGAGGGAGAGAAAGGAGGAGTTCACAGACTCAGTAGCTGAAAATATAAGCTTGTTTTAATTATAGTTACAGTTGTTTTAATTACTGCTACAGTACTAACTCCTAATCAAAAATATTCACTTGAGAAATTAATTTGTTCTTTGACTACAGATGTATTTCCTTAATTTCATAGCTCTGCAGCTGCAAGAGGACAAAAAAGGTTTAAAAAATAAAAACAAACCCAATAAAAAACCCCTACCAAAACCCCCTGAATCTTGAAGTAACCAGTGCTTTAAAATGTAAAGCAACCTGTTTGTACCAGTGTATTGTCCCTGAAATCTGCTATGAGTACAGAGGCCAGAAACCAACACAAGGAGTTCCTTGGAGCAAGAAAAGAGAAAGGAGTTCAGAAAGAGATTTCAGGGTACATACCTTTTGTTTACAGTGCCTCTTTGATTTGGTAGTGTTTTTTCTTTCATGATTTCTATGGATACATATTATTTTTGCACATCAAGGATACTCTAGGACCTTACAGACCAATTCTTATTTGATGCTTAGATGTCTTTTGATCCCCTCTACAAAAATAATACTTGTGTTAGTAGCAAGCTTAGTGTAGAAGGAAGGCATCAGAACTTTCCTCTCTGAAATCCAAAAGTCTGATGTGTTTAAATAATAAAAAAGACTATTTGCCATTCTTATGGCACATTTTCTGCCTTCTCTATTTCTACCTGCTTCAGTTTGGCCGAAGGGACTTATCCTATGTAGGCTCGTCACAGATGCTGTTCCTTTCATAATTCTGAGTCTTTGAACTAGTGAAATCATTTCAGATATGATACTGAACCTTTTGATCCAGTGATTTTGATTTGTGTTTTAAAGTGCATCCTATTCTTGGACTTCTGTGCAACTTTTCTATTTGATTGCCTGTGGTAAGGTAATCTATGTTATTCTTGAGCAAAATCGTACAGTTGTGAAAATGAACGGATGTGAATACTCTTTCCTGTTGCTGCTAAATCATCTACAATCCCAAAATAAGAAAATTATACTTTATATTCTCAGCATGCCAATGCATGTGTTACTCAACAAGCAGAATTTTACAATGGAGTTGCAGTTCCCAGAGAAGCAGAAGTTTTTGCCTTTCTTTTTAGTTAGGGTTGCACTAAGGGTTTAAGACAGATATGTGCTGCAGTGGTTTAGTCTGGACTGGGAGCATGCTTTTGAAGTGAGTTTGCTGGTTGATGTGATATAAAGCATGATCAGTGACATGGTGAATGATTTGATAGTTGCATGGCTGATTTGGTAGCTGTTAATGCCGTGCTTCACAAAGAAAAAATGAATTTTAGGATTGCCAGTAGCTAGGGAATTTTTTTCAGATATAAGGAAGGAAAAAAAGGATCTTGGAGGGTAGCAGGCTCCTATCTGCAAAGTGCAAGAGTTTTGAATTGAAAGATTAGGTATCAGATGTAGTCAAAGCATTATACACTACTGTCACTTGTAATGTGAAGATGTCAGACTCTGTCCTCTACCCCAAAAAAACTGGCCGCAAGATACATAGCTGTTATGACTGGACTACACTAACTGCCAATAAATCTTCTGAAGACAGGTTTTAAAGAGAGATCAGTACATTACGGTTTCATTTTAGGTGAATTTGATTAATATTCCCTGGAAAAAAGAATATGGGGTTCAGACTTGAGCTTAAAATTTAGCCCCTAAGCAAACCAGACAGCCTTGAGAATTCTACAGATTTTTGTTTCAGCTGCCTGAAATGGATCAAATGTGAAACTTAGTGAAGAATATCTTTCCCCTTGTACTTGTGCTTTCTAGTTCTCTCACTAAATCCCAGTAGTCCTGTGGTAATGTGTTCATTCTGTTTGCCAGCTGTTCTGCTCTCCATGAATGCATCCTCCTGATACGCATTTCCCAGTGTTTTACAAGCCAGTGTCCCATCCCACTTTGACATAAAACTCTTCTGAAAACAAAGCTGTATGCCACTGGGAATCTAGACAGGGAACATAATGCAAACATAATGAAACTCAGCCTGAATAAGTGATGAATGAGGAAATAACAAATATGAAGCAGTATAGGCACTAAACTCCTCTTAATGTGTGTTTGAAATAAAAAGAGAGGCTGTCTCTTGTATAGCAGGCAATATTTCTTTGACATAATTAGATTTCTTTAGCTTTTCTTAATTACTGCCTGTAGTAAATGGGAAGTCTTTGATGCCTTTCCATAGGACCTTTGATAATAGAACCCTACAGAAAAGCTAGTAATACTCCCCTCCCTTCTTCACCAAAAATGGCCTGTGGGATTATTAAACACTAAATGAAAGCTGAAAATGGTGATGGTTTTACCCCTGGTATTACCCCAGGCAAAAGAGAAGTTCAAGAGCTAGAAATCACTGCTCTTACCTGGTCATCCATAGGAAGTTTTGGATGAGGGCATTTTTAATCAGAAATGCAAAGGAAATGTTTGCAGTTTATTTTAAGGCTCGCTCTTTGTTTATTGTGAAGCCTAACATTCGATTCAGTGGTATACAGTTCTTGGATTCAATTTGAAATGTAATTCTATACAGACAGGGAAAAATCTCAGTTGTGCATAGGACTGTGTAATAGTAAGCATGGTTTATAGTGGGTATTTTGGATTTTGGCCATCTGTCTAGTTTGGATGCCCTCTTATTTAACATCTACTGGGATTTACACCCACGCCACAATACCAGCAGGCACAGCAAATGTGGACTGTGATTTAACCCAGAAACACATGAGGAGGCTTTGTGTTGCAAGGAATCAGTGATTGCACTGTTGGTTGTTCTGTGCCTGAGTGGTTCCTATTACTCCATAGCAAATAGTGAGATTTGTCTCCTTTACCATGACCAAAGCATAAAATCTTCTACCTTTCTCTGAAAGCCCACATGGTGTATGCATATGTATTATGTGACAGTGGTTTTGATCATTTTTGGCAGTATGTGGAACAGTTGCTTTGTGATTATATCACTTCACATGTTCTGTAGGGAAATAAAATAAGCGTTCGTGTGTTCTAATTCAGGCTGTCCTGTAGACAATCTCCATCTGTGTATTGTTTGTGTTTTAAAAGGCAGTAAGGGAATTTACAGAAATATGCATTGTAGAAGCTTTTTGTTAAAAATAGTATATAAAGTTTATGATGTAATCTCCAGCAAACACCCTACCCCTCTGAGTTGTTGTTTAGAGACTCCAGACAAAACTTAGCACATTGGGAGAAGAGCTACTGATAACAACATCAGTGCAAGCATGAATAAATCAAAATAGAGAAGTCATTTATCCTCACCAAAAGCGGAGCTGGTGTTAAGATTTGGGAGTTCCTTGAATTGCAGTACTTCATTGAATCTTGAGGGTATAACATGCAGGCAAAATGAGCATATTATTATGAATCACATTTTCAGTAGCCAGTAGAACCTTATTAAAAATGTAACTTATAAGAGGAATATCCCAGTTGAAATTATATCAAGTAGTAACTTATAATTTCAACTGGGATATTGCTTTTATATCATGTACATGAAGTAAGAGAAAGACTGAGTAGAAAACAAGTTGGGCTGCGTTCTGGTGACTTTTGTGAGCTTAAACCTATAAGCTTATGTCTGGTACCAGAAATTTTTGTCAGTGAAATCTGTTAATAAATAACCAATTAGAGGCTTCCTATGGAATAAAATTGGAGTAGAGCAGATTAGGGCATCTAATTTTTTAGGAGTGTTCTGATTATTTCTACTTCTTCCAGTTGTTTAAAGAAAGTTGTCATGGCAGTCACTGGAGCCTCCACCATTTCCTTGTTTTCTGAGTGTCAGAAAAGATGCTTTCTCACTTAGTGATGGAGTTGTATCCTATGTCAAATGAACCGCCTCAACAGGGAGAGGACATGGCCAGTAGTGTGGGGAGACAATAGCAGCAAAAAGGCTGGGGGAATTGGCAAGGACAATACAGACAGAAAAATGACAAATCTGGAGCAGTGCCCATTTATCACTTACTGATTTATCCTCGCTATCCATATCCACATAGGTTACACAGCAGAATTGTATCCTTTGTTGCTTGGTGGATTCATTGGACATGACAATTGCTCCATAACCTTTTCATAAGCAGTAAAAGGGTTTTGTGACTATGAGAAAATATGTGGATAGAAGGACAGGAAAAAAAAAAGAAGAAGAAAAGGGTCTTCAGTGTTAAAATTTCACTTAAATTAATTGCTTCATGTGAGCCAGAGCTCCTACAATTAGGCAGTCTTTGTTAAATTATGCTGCAGTGGAATTTCCTAACTGAAAAGATAATGCTTGTTCCTTGAAAGAAAAACTCAAAAGATTTGATAATTAGCTCTCAGAGGAGTCTATTGGTTATTTTACAGCTGTGGAAAAAAGCAGTAGATACCTTATTTATTGACCTAGCTATCTGATAAATCAGGAAGAGATCAGTGTCATGGAATCTTTTTGAACAGACCACCTCCTGACACTGGGAAAGATCCAGATGAGGTCAAAACCCTCAGCTTCCTGTCTCAGAGAGGAAAAGGAGGAAAAAAAAATTCTGATAAAGCTACACAGAGCTGCTTTTGGAAATCTCTGGAGATGAAGGGAGGTGGAGGAAGAATGTTAGAAACCAGAATCTCTTGTTAAATGTAGAAAGACAGTACATGCATTCAACAAATATCAAGGAAATGCTGATTTACATTTTTTCCAGTTTGATTACACTGTTAGAACTGACCCTGAAACATGAGAATCAGTAATGAAACTTCCCCCAACAGACACAGTCAGAGTGCACACAGTCATTATTCCACTAACCAGAGCATTAAATATACTTCCAAGTGCTACCACTCCGGCGACGGTTCAGGGAAGCGGGGTTAAAAACAGAGGGGAACTTAGCCCAGTGGCCAGCACTGCTGCTTAGGTCAAGTCCTGCTTTAACCTTTGGCAAAAATGCTTATCCTGCCGATCATTTTCACATGCTTAAAATGGAGTTAATGTTGCTTTCTCTTCTGAGGTTAATTGCATTAAATATGCACTGAGATGTTTCTTTAATAGGAGTCATACAGTTACCTGAGATACATAGATGGAAGTTCCTCAGAAGTCTTGAAAACCAGCCAACAGTGCTGTAGCACTGCCCCTGCTTGTTGCATTCCCTTCCTTTCTGTATTGAAACTCACAGTCTGTTTCCAGTGAGGACAAGTCTCTCATTTTTGCAGCACCCATAATTTAAAATCAGATTTAGATGTAATTTTGATTTTTGCTCAGTCCCATGTGAAATAACTTGTTGGTGTGCTCTTACTCAATTGCATGTGTGTCTCCGAGGTCTCCGTACAACAGCTAGAGGAAACTAGATGACACTTTTCCCAATGCCCTTTCCCACTATTCTTCTCTTTAAGCAAGTATTCCTTTCACCTCTCTATTCATCTCTCTTCAGAGTTGCACAAAACCTTGGACTTTTTTTGAGGATATGTACTAGTGAACTTAATTGCGTGTTTAGAGATACTTACCTTCCTAAGCATAAGTATCTGTTGCAGCAGCAGAATGTAGCATAAATGGAGTCAGAATTATTCCTTTAAAACAGGAAACTCAGCCTTGGACAAGAGAAAAACAAACTCCCAGAATGCAAAGGTTTCTCCTGGGCATGTTGGCCCTGGATGATAGATACAGAAAAAGAATGCAGATCCATTTGGTGAAATCCTAATTTGTTGCTAGCAAAGCTTTGGTTACTTTGAAAGGCCTCAGATTTCAGCTACGGTCATCTAGTTTTCTGGGCCTGATGATAAGCTCCATTATTTCACCTTTTTTTTTTTTTTAACGAAGAAGGGCCAAATGGTATTTTGCTCATGTTAATAAACACAGTGACTTAGTGAAACAGATATATTGGCATTTGTGTGTTATGTTGATATGAGTCAGAGGAAGTGGGATTTAAACAATGGAACTGCAGTTTATAAATATTTTATTGGAAATTCTAGCACAGTTATGCATTTGTCTTTGACACATGTAGAAGGACATGCTTTGTAATAGTAACATTTATTTTTATTATTCTAATATTCAGTTTCTATACAATAAGAAATAATTTTAAATTCCAAATGTCCTGTTCTTCAAACTAAGCAATCACTGGTTCAGCACCACTCGCTGTAAGGTGCCTTGAATGCATTTGAAGCCTGTAGTGTCCTCGGTGATGTTCACCCTCATGTAGACCAGCGGTGGTGACATAAATTCACTCCAGTTTGCCTTGGTGCTGGCTGTAGCCTGAGTTCTTTCCTCAGACATGTATTTCTGAGACTGTAGTTTCATTCTCTTGGCCTCACTTGTGAATCAGTAGCCGGAGTTTTCATGCAATGTTTCTTCCTTCCCCAAGCTGACTTTGCCAGGGTGTATCTCGTGTTAAGCCTATAAAAGTTGGCATACACAGGAAAAATCAAGCCCAATAAGCTAATATTAAATAGATATGTGTGTGTGTGTGTATATACAAAAAATAACGTAGGGTTGGTAATTCTTCAAGTCTACTGGGATAATGCAGTCATATCTCATGAGATAATGCTTGATTAAATGGCAAAAAAAAAACCCTGAAGTACTCTTATATTCTCTCAAGTTAGTTATCTCAAGTTCTCTAATAGAAACATTTTGATTGCATGAGGACATAAGCTAATCAGTGCCAGCTGCTCTGTAGTTAACTATTCCAAAAGTCTCTTCCTCCCTTCTCCAATATTATTTTTTTTCTCTGCAGACGTATTTCATGCAAAAGTTATGCCGACCTTTAAAGATGTTTTATGTTTTTGTCACAAGATGTGGTGACAGCATTTATTTATTTTAGTATCAGGAAACCCTACGTGTAAAAGACTTTTTAAAAGTGTAGCAAAGTATTTTGTTGTTTCTGTCTTTATGAAGGGTAAATAACCATACAAGTCTATGGTTATTATAGGAATACACAGAAAGTTTTAAGATAGAGTAATGGCACTGTTTCATTATACAGAAGTTGAACTATTATTTTTAAAGAAGTCAGTAAAGTTTCAATCAAGAATGTACCCTTTCCTGTAATTCCTCACCACATTTACTCATTAATGGAAGAACATGGTTATTGTTTATCTTATGGACTCACCTAGAAATAATAGGTATAAAAATAATGTTGCCCTACTGTATTATCAATTCTTGAAGATACAACCAATAGACATTCTTTTCCCAAATGTTATATAGTCCAAAACATACAATGCTCTTTTTGTTTAGTGCGTTTAACGTGCCTTTGCAAGGATAAATAAGCTGGACTTCAGCAGTTTTGTCATTGCATTTCCAACTAACAGGTCATACTGCTCAAACTATATTTGCATGAAATCAAGGCAACATTTTAAAATATGGGGTATGGGCTATACATACATAGTTTTTTGAAAAAAAGATGTGTTCAAGAAATATCCCATTACCAAAATTCACTATGCTGCACTGGGAGGCTCTTTGAAGATCCACATTTCTGATGTGAATCACAGCAAAACCAGTCAGACTTTAATCCTGAAAAGCAGAGGGTTATGTCTAAAATGGAGAGTGTCATTTCAGCTTATCAACAAAACCTTATAAAAAAGAAAATAAGCTCAGAAATAGATCAATGCTTCCATTTAGGGCAGATTTTCAAACAAATGTTTCTACTCCATTCTGTGGTGGTTTCATGCCTTTTGCCTGAGGACATGATATTGTTACTGCATCATGGCTTCATGATTCATTAAACTTCTTTTCTGTATATGTAAGCAGACAGTTCTAGTGACATATCATAGGCTGCCTATTGCATAGTTGCAAAGGGGAATGAGTCACCTGGAAAAGAAGCCAACCCAGCTGGAAACTGTGGAGCTAGCCCAGCTGACATAGAAGTGTGGCAAACTTCTTTTTTATTTTGGTTTAAACAAAAGGTGAATAATTACAATGGCATGTACTTGTGCATTTTAAGAGATTGTAAAACTTAGAATTATCAGACATGTCCATATAAATCTAAGTGCAAAAGAGTATATAGGACTTGAGATTTATGGCTTTATATGAGCATAACATTTTACTTAAAGGTTTTAGCATTTAAAGTGTACTTTACTGCAGTGCAGCCAAGTTGGAATGTGCAGATACGTAGGTAGGAACCATTAATGGCCACAGTCTGCTTCCTACCCCATGGTGGTACTTCATTACTCATTGGTAGTTTGGTTTTACCAACACACTGAATCTTCACGTTCCCTTTTTCAGTTCTACAAGTAGTTGTTATAGATGTCCAGTCCTGATATGTTCCCTGTTGTTAATAGCTAGATTCCACCAATCTGAGTTTAATCCACTAAATTTATTTGGAGACTACTCTCATTGAATTTAATAACAATAATTGTGAAGAAATGGCAAGCAAATTATTTCTGTTAACCTGATAGGTTGAATTACTGAAAATGCAGCTCAAGCAGAAGCTGAAGATTTGTGAAAATCAGGTCAGGTTAATTGCTGGGCTTTCAAATCTAACTTCACAGTTACAGGAAAAAATTGTCATTATATTCTGCAATTGGTTACACTTTAATCTTAGACAGTCAATTAGAGTATCAGACTCTTGACTTAAATAATTTAGGGTTAAATAGGCACAATCCTTAGTATTGTTGGTAAACCCAAGAATCACAATATTTTCACCACTTGCACTTAGTACCAGTCTCTAAGCGCACTGAATTATGATAGCACCATTGTTGTTATTGAATGATAACACTAGCATGCTTCAACTGATCCAAAACTATAACATTATGAGTGCTTGGAACATATGTTTGGATTTCAAAGATCTAGCAGGGGCTTATTATCAGTATAGATGTTTGGTGGTTTTTTTACATCTTATAATGTATCAGTTCTAGCATTTACTATAATCTGTCCCATCCTTTTGTGTTATAGATTATGGTATCTTTGGAATTATATGAAACTGAAGTAACACTGCAGAAGTCTGTGACTCTCTTGCTAAATATCCTGGTCACTGACCTAACCATACCATACTCATTCCCACTGCTCTACTCACTGACTTTCCACTAAGTCTTTATTCGGCTGAAGACTTAAATCAGACACTAACTTTGAGACCACAAGACCTATGATTCATTCAGTAGGTCCATTTTGCATATTGGATCTGGCAAGAATTTGCCTCCTGTGCCCACCATGTGGCATTTATACCCCTGAAAAGTACAATTGACTCACCTGTGGACAGTGCTGACCAACCTGTCCTGCTCACAGTCTCCGTGTTCCCTGGAACCTGTGACTGTCTTCACAGGCTGGCAGCTCTTCTCAGATCATCCCAAAAACTTCATTCTCTTTGGATCTTGAGACTGCCAGGCCACCTTTGATCTTAGGCTTATTGCTGTTAGCCAACTGTTAGCCAATTGTCTAAATCATGATCTGAATGTTACCTACTGTTTTAGTTTGCTTTTACTGTTCATTATAACTTCTTTAAACCTCTTCTCCATCCTTGCATTAATATGCAATTGAACAGACACTGCTTATTAGCATGAGACATTAATTAGATACTTTCTTCAGGCTCTCCTACTAGTCTTCATCCGATAAAAAGTATTGAGCATGGATTTCATGTTACCCTATTTGCAGAACTTGATAAATTAGACTCTGAGGACTGTTCGAGTGCAATTCAAGTGTTTTCTGTTATCCAGAGTCTAAATTACCCCTTATCCTCTTTGACCTGGAAATCTCAGGGGGATTGGGTACTTCCTGCTTTATTTTTTCACAGAAATTCTACCTCAAAATAGGATGACATCATTGAAAAAAGGGAGATTTACCTAGTTTAGGCAATCATTTATGGTTATTTCACAAACTGCAGCCACAGATGTGTCATGGTGGATGTTGACTTAGTTCTAACTGTGGCTTAGTAGTTGCAACCACTTGATACAACTTAGTTATTGACGTTTTTGCAGCTTTCATAGTCTTTGTTTATTTCCTTGTGTCCATGTTTATGCTCTTTTTTGGATCAAAGTTACAAAGCCAGATTTAACATGCCCCAGAGCTTCTCTCCTACCTTCTTGTTTCATCTATATATGCTCATTGTTCATGGCATCTGTGATTTTGCTACTGATCTTTTTTTCTTAGCTCAACCATTAACAAACCACTCGTATTTTCAATGACACTATACAGAGTAGCACAACATATCCTAGCTCAATGAGTGAGGGAGACAGACTCAAAAAAGTCTTAGAAACAGTTTTTGCCTCCAGCACTCTCAAAACCATGCTCTCCAAACTTTCTGAGATAATGATACGCTTCATGGGAAGCATTATTTTTGCAAAAATTTGCTTTCATATTTCAAGCTGAGGAAATGAAAGGAAATTTCATTTTCTCAGTCCTCACGTCTGTGATCTCTTCCTTAGAAAGCTGTTATAGAATTCACTTGACAGCAGGAAGGTTTAATTGGAGAGCCACGGTTTGTCATTGTTGCCTCCTAATCCTAGAGCCTCCCAGCCCAACTGGCCCTTCAGCAAAACCATGTACATCAAAGTAATTTATGTCAGGTAGGTCAGTCTCAATAAAGGTTGATTAATATTCTTACACTGGCCTGCAGCAACATGAATTGGGCAATGAGCAAGGTAACATTTCTGAAAATGCTTGAATACATTATGTAATTGCTTTATTTATATATTGAAATATTGATGTGACTTCCACGCCATTAAAAAATGGCAATCACACAACTTTCACACAATTTGAGTTTCCCAAACAGATCAAATTAAATCTAGATAAATAAATTTTCCCTGCAGCTTATCCAAGCTAACAGTTTTATTGAACAGCTTCTTAAAATGGTAACATTCAATATTTTTAAAACACACCTCACTATTTTGCTATTAATATCTGAACTTTTTTACAATTAATTGATCACATGAAACCTGGAGCTACTTGTGAAGAAGAACGGACAATCCAAAATACTTTTTTTTTTCCCTTGTCCTGAATGCTACTTTCTCCAAGGCCTTTTGCATCATATCTTCTTGACATATGTGAATTTTATTCCATCTGCTTTTTTTACAATGCAGCCTGTTCATTGTTAGTAACATCCTGCTGGAATGTTTACAGTTGCCTGTTTGTCCAGTTGAAATCCACCAGGAGTGCAGTGCCAAGTTCAGAGCAAGTTGCTGATTGACAATACTGATGTTTCAGTCGTGCTGGAGTAACTTTGAGTTTCTTATTCTTTTCTTTCAAACCTTTCTCTTTTCTTACTCGTAATGATTTTTCTTTTCCTGCATCTTTCTTTTCAACACTTATTCTATCATCATATTTTATTTTTCTGTTTTCATGTAAAATTAGTCCTTAAAAAAATTGCTACAAATCTAATAGATTTCAAAATGTCATATTGCTTTTCTTTTCTCTTTTTTTTTCCCAGTGTATTCTTAGATTTTGTACTATTTCTAACCATTATTGTTCAAATTCTCTAGTTACTGAAATCTTGTCTTCAGTAAGAAATACAGATTCAGGTGGGGGAAAAATATGAAAATCATTAGAATTATATTACAATTAAATCATTACAGTATTTTCAAATTTTTTTGGAAGAACAAGCCCCTATTAACTCCAATAACTCTTTTAGGGAAGAGTTTGGAATGGAAACCAAGTTTCTTGAACATTAACTTAGTGATAGACTTAATCCTAGCTCTGTCATGTTTGTCTTTTTTATTCTGTCTCTTCTTGGAGATGTCTTGAACTCAAACCTCCCATTTGGTAAAGCCACCATTGGAGTTAAAATTAACTTCAGCATCTATCCACCCCTTTTTTGCACACATAAATTATATTTGTATACTTATGTATTTCCTGCATCATTTTGGTCACATTTACCATAGAATCATAGAATCATAGGGGTTGGAAGGGACCTCAAGAGATCATTGGGTCCAACCCCCCTGCCAAAGCAGGCTCCCTAGCTCATATTGCACAGGTAGGCATCCAGACAAGTTTTGAATATCTCCAGAGAAGGAGACTCCACCACCTCCCTGGGCAGCCTGTCCCAGGGCTCTGTCGCCCTCACTGTGAAAAAGTTCTTCCGCATGTTGGTGCGGAACTTCCTGTGCTCCAACTGGCAGCCATTGCCCCTTGTCCTGTCCCCACAGACCACTGAAAAGGGGCCGGCCATTTCCCCCTGCATCCCATACTTAAGATAGTTATAAACATTAATAAGGTCCCCCCTTAGTCTTCTTTTCTTCAGGCTGAACGGTCCCAGCTCACCCAGCCTTTCCTCATAGGGGAGATGCTCCAGGCACTTAATCATCTTTGTAGCTCTTCTCTGGACTCTCTCAGGGAGATCCCTGTCTTTTTTACACCAGGGGGCCCAGAACTGGACACAATACTCCAGGTGGGGCGTGAGCAGGGCAGAGTAGATGGGGAGGATCACCTCCTGTGACCTGCTGGCCACACTCCTCCTGATGCACCTCAGGATCCCATTGGCCCTCTTAGCCACCAGTGCACACTGATGGCTCATGGCCAACCTGTCATCAACCAGGACCCCCAGGTCCTTCTTCACAGAGCTCTTCTCGGGTAGATATGTAGATATGTAGGGTGTTAGTCAAAACTAGGACTCATAAGTAACTTGAAGTTACTTATGCCTAGCTCCTGGGTAGGCATACTGGGTCCTTTGTGGGCAGACATGCTGACACAGACTGACTGACTGAACTGAATTTAAGCACCACATCATTTCTGGGAGACGGGGACTTGTCCCCTTCTGTCCCCAGAAGGCAGCAGCTGTGAAGGGAAACTGTCAGTCATCAGCTCCCTAAAACAGAGGGAGGTGTGCAAGCGTGTAGTTGTGCAGCAGGCTGATCTGGGAGCTTGCCTCCCAGCTGGGACCAGAGCAGAACACATCACTTTCCTTCCTCCCCATCCTGACTGTCAGAGCTGAGCGTTAATGCCATTACCTGCTGCAGCCAGAAACAAAAAGGAGAAGGAAAATGCTGCAGCCACAGTCCAGTCTCAGCTGGACTCAAGTCCCGTTACCACACAGTTGTCACCTTCTCTCTGGTGGCTTCAGTTTCAGCTCAGGCTGTCATTTCCTGATTATTATTTAGTCATTATTAGTCTCTTGATTGACAATGTAAACACAGCCTGTGTTTTCCAGATAAATGCTTAAAAAATTTGGCTAGCGTGCATAATAATGTCACACCAGTATTTCTAATGTGTTCTGTTTCCTTTAATATTTTTTTCCTCATTTTGGTGTATCCATACAAGATGTTTTCAGATTTTTGTAGTAAGAAAGGCTTAGGGGTTTTTAGCAGATTATTCCTTCAGTCTTCAAGACTTTTGCAATCTCTTAATTGTAACAGAAAGTCTGGTAGTAGAAAAATAAGCAGTAGGAGTAAATAAAATCCAAATTTTTTCCATCCAATACTTGTGCACACAATTTGAAAAATATTTTTTTGCTATTGCTGATAGAGAAAGTCATTGGTGGTAAGGGGACGGCTGGACTAGATGATCTTAGAGGTTTTTTCCAACCTTAATAGTTCTATGAAATCCTCGGACTGTCCTGGTATAGGTCACACAATACACATCACAGCTGAGTTATGAAATGTTGTGAAAGAAAGTTATATAGCTGTATCCCCATGGAATGCTCTTGGTGCTGAATTGACACTTTAGTTGCAACGAATTATGTGTATTTTTAAAAATAATATACAGTACTACTCAGTTTCTAAGCTATTTTTCTTGCCCATGGAGGGCAGAGAGTAGCATGGCACTGACAAGCTACTCAACTGTCCCACGACCTGAAAGAAAAAATCAGCTGTACCCAAACTGTTCCTGGCAATCATTCATCCCACTGCTTCTTCTCACCTTGCTAACTGAGGGCTGCTTAGTGCCTGCAGGTCTGGGTGAGCAGCCAGTCATTTTCACCTCACAAATAGTTTTAACTGACGTTTATTTGCTGTCACAGCAGAAAAATGCCCTGAGCATGCTGTGCCTTTCTGTTCCTAGAGATGCAGTATTTACATTAGTTCCACTTATACTGAAGGCAGAGGGTTTTGTAAGTTTCTCCTCAGAGTCCCGGAAAGACTTGGAGATGTGACAATGGTCAGAGATGGAAGGAACCAGTTCCTACCATTGTGCTGTGGAGGGGGAGGAATAGGCCTGAAACAGAGACTCCAGGGGGAGGGTGGGGGGAACATCATAGCATCTCCAAGGGCCAAAAACTCTGTAATGGAGACCAAAAATTGGCAAAAATAAGAATTAGTTCAAGCTAGAGAAAGATTGTGATTCCACATTATTATTAGGTTTTTAGAGCTAAGGAAATAAAACTTTCTTTGCCTGGGGCAATTTTGGAAGTTCGTAAGAGGAGCTGGAGAGCCATCCATCAAGTATGACATTCCTGTCATTGAGAGGGAGACAGATGACATGACATTTCAAGACCTCTTCTAGTGTATTTTTTATTATTCTATTGCTATTATTCTATTACTTTCTATTGTTACCTCATTAATAGTGTATATAAGTGTGTAATATTTAATATTGTGAAATATCTGTAGCAGTTAGTGTTGATGGTTTCAGATTAAAATAGTACCTAGACAAGTTGAATTTACTGTTGAATAAACAGGGAATGCTTAAAAAGAAGTATACACAATGCATTCCTTTAAATGGTTATGGACAATTACTTTAGTAATAGTAATGTGGTGCGACTTTGGGCATATTTCTAAGGATTTATGATAGAAATGTTGAAGGAAAATGAGTTTTAAAGCGAATGACAGAAAAATCTAAGTAGGGAATGTTTTTTAGGAGAATGAATTCAAAGATTAAAAAAGGTAGCTGCAGAAGACTGAGGCTTTCAGAATAACTTTGTCTTTTGATTAAGTGCTCATATGGGTTATGTCCTTTGATGTGAATGGACAGTCAACCCTAAAGGCTAGTTTACAGGCCTCTGTGTGTGTGTCTGAGCAAACCCTCAATGCCGTGCACTGTGCCCAGATCAATCCCATTAAGCAACATTTAATAGCTATAATAATTCCAGTATGCATAAACATATTTCAAAGGCATACATGAAATAGCTGAATATATTAAACAGAAAAGCAGAATTCCTTGTCTGAACCACAGACTTTTACAAAATTCCAGTCAACCACTTTCCACATGGTCAGACGCTTAGCTTTGATGAATTTCAGACAACAGTATACAGAGGACAGATGCTATTAAGGGGTCTCAGAAGTAAACAAGGTTTTTCTGGTAGTTTTTACCAAATTTGTGCCATTATCAGCTCTTCAGAAAGCATCTCACAATTGCAGCAGAATTTCAGAGAAGCTGATGTGACTGCAGCATCCAGGAAATATTTGAAAAATATGCTGTGTGCCATATAAAGAGTGATCCAGCTTCCTTTGATTCTGTAATTTCTCAAAACCTCTGATTGCCATTGATTACTACTTGCTAAGAATTCAAAGTGAAAGAGAGAGCATTCTCTATGAAGATTTTTTGGGCTATCTAGAATCTTTATTCATGTGGCTGAAAAGAAGCAAAGTTCCTTTGATCAACATATTTGGCTTTGATTGTAGTTCGTAGGGCTTGATTTGTCTGTGACTAGGCTTCCATGTGGTTAAGCTAAGGAGTCTGACGTGAACATCTAATTTTGTAACCCTTCTGTGGAAACACTTTGCTGAGGCAGATGCTGAAAACTTAAGGTTGCTGAGTCTTAGACCCAAACCTGAACTATATAGCTTTCTTTTGGCCCTATTCACAAACACAAATTTTATCCTCATCTGAGATCGAGATTTTTACCACCACCACCTCAGTCACCAGTAACAGTTCATATAAATATCTGTGTGCTGTGGTCTGTGATACAAAACTAGCCTTAGTTTAAATCTTACTGTGCAGAAGTAATTTAATAAGAAAGTAATTGTCACCGGGACGATCCAATTTTCACATGGGAAAGAATGACCTCCCTTCCAAAAAAATAAAGCACTTGAACTCCTTTCACTGAATATAAAAAATTAACAGTATTTTCTCATGCTATCATGTTCTACAAACTTGTGATATAAAAAACAAACTGTGGCATTCCATCAGCTGCACAGATTGGCAAAGCTAAAGAAGGATACATAGATGTGTTTGAGAGGCAGGGAACAGCAGCTGACTGCTTTTTTGACAATGCACCTCTCTTTCAGACCCTCACAAACTAAGTATCAAATGTGCAGGATCCCTTAAGTTCTTTGTAATGGTGTCCTGAAGAAAAACTTTTGAGAAGCCATACGATGTCTATAAAATCAGTATAAACGTGCCTGTGAATACAAGATTCCACTTCTGTGGTCACTGTACCAACATAAATCCAGGCTTTTTGGGGAAAAAAATTGGTACAACTTTTTGTCCTGCCTTTGTTTGGTCTTCCTTGGGCAGTGCTGGCATTTGCATGGCTACACAGAGCTGAATGGGGAACTGACCCTGCTCAACAATACCCCTTTCCTGGGGACCATGTTCAGCTGGATCCTCAGTATGGAAAAATATTGCTGGCACAGGCAGATGTGGGGAGTTGACTGGAAGAGTAGATGAGGGAATGGCAACTTGTAGTAGAACTGTGAATTCAAGGAAAATTAAGAGTAAACATGAAACCATGGCCTACATTGTATCACAATGTAAATATCTGGGTTTTAAACTAAGTTTAGAGGACAACCATAAAAAGAAATAAGTACAAAGTTACTAAACAGTTGAGTTTTCTCACACTTGAATCTTGAAATACTAAACTGTTATTAATACCATTTAAAGTATATTTTAAATTATTGACTACCACAAGGTTTAGTAGCGTATTTACTATATATTAGTGAGCATCCATTAGAGTTTGTTTCGGTATTGAAAGGAATCTTTGTAAGAAAGAGCAGACTACACAGTCCATGAAAAGGTAGAACCAAAAAAGCTCAGCTCATTGCTAGAGGCAAAATCAAGTGCACTTAGATAGGTAACAGTCTTCGGATAATAAATACAGAGAAGCTATTCGAAATACTTGGACTTCACATCACCAGTCTTGCAGCAATGTGGTGGGCAAAACTGGGAGGCAAGCAAGTAGTTCTTTATTTGACAAGTTTGACCAATCTGATAGCCTTTTATGATGACATAACTAGGTGGATAGATGATGGTAGGAGAGTGGATGTGGTTTGCCTTGATTTCAGTAAGGCATTTGATATCGTCTCCCACAGTATCTTTGCAGCTAAACTTGAGGAAGTATGGTCTGGGAGATCGGGTGGTGAGGTTGATTGTGAACTGGTTGAAGGAAAGAAGTCAGAGAGTTGTAGTCATTGGGAAAGAGTCTAGCTGGAGGCCTGTATCTAGTGGAGTACCTCAGGAGTCAGTACTGGGACTGGTACTATTCGATACACTTATCAACAACCTTGATGAGGGAATAAAGTGCACCCTCAGCAAGTTTTCTGGCAACACAAAACTGTGAGGGGTGGCTGACACACCAGAAGGCTGTGCTGCCATCCAGCAAGATCTGGACAGGCTGGAGAGTTGGGTGGGGAGGAATTTAATGAAATATAAAAAGGGCAAGTGTAGGGTCTTGCATCTGGGGAAGAACAACCCCCGGTACAAGTATAGATGGGGATGGACCTGTTAGAGAGCAGGGGAAATGGACCTTAGGGGAAAGGGACCTGGGGGTCCTGGTGAACAACAGGATGACCATGAGCCAGCAATATGCCCTCCCTCATGTCCAAGAAGACCAATGGCATCCTGAGGTGCATTAGAAGTGGTGTGGTTAGTAGGCTGAGGGAGGTTCTCCTCCCTCTCTACTCTGCCCTGGTGAGGCTGCATCTGGAATATTGTGTCCAGTTCTGGGCCCCTCAGTTCAAGGAGGACAGGGAACTACTTGAAAGAGTCCAGCAGAGGGCCACCAAGATGATTAAGGGAGTGGAACATCTTCCTTATGAAGAAAAGCTGAAGGAGCTGGGTCTCTTTAGCCTGGAGGAGAATGAGGGGTGACATCATCAATGTCTATAAATATGTAAAGGGTGAGAGTCAGGAGGATGGAGCCAGGCTCTTCTCAGTGGTGGCCAGTGATAGGATAAGGGGCGATGGGTGCAAGCTGGAGCACAGGAAGTTCCATGTGAACATAAGGAAAAACTTTTCCATTGTGAGGGTGATGGATCACTGGAACAGACTGCCCAGAGAGGCTGTGGAGTCTCCTTCTCTGGAGACATTCAAAACTCACCTGGACACATTCCTGAATGACCTAATTTAGGTGATCCTGCTCTGGTAGTGGGGTTGGACTAGTTGATCCTTTGAGGTCCCTTCCAACCCCTTAACATTCTGTGATTCTGTGAAAGTCCCAAAGCTTAACGTTTGACCATAACTTCTTCTGAACATTGTCCGTAATTTCAGGAAGAAACACAGGTCTCCCTGTTCGAGGTTTCTTGGAGTTGTGTACAAATGTAAATCCCATCACTGTTATAACAATCTGGGGAGGGTACATTGATTAAGCCCGGCAGCAAAAAGGCCATTCAGGTTTACAAAGGTTTTTCTCTACATACTGACAGCTAAATCAATTCTGTCATACAAACATAAGTAGCATTCTGAGAATCTGTTCCAGTGTTTTTGTTGCAGAGAACATGATGCCTCTGACAAACACAGTGCTATTTTGAAGTTCACTGTTTCTAAACAAATGCAGTCCTCTTAGAGAAGAGTTTAAATTCTCAGATTCCCTCCTCTGTTTGTCACGAAATGTCTACACAAGAAAAACATGATGCTGTTATAACTTCTTGTAGTTTGCAAAAGCCTTCATCATCCGTTGATATATCTGCCACAGCAGTAAACACAAGATAATATTTAAAGAATTCTCTCAGGTCACTTTTATGACTTTAAAATTATTCAGTTATTGTATTTGTTTCTGATTAAATGAACCAGAAGTAACATCAAAATATTCAAAAGTGATTTCCAAATAGCTTCACACTGACAGTTTGTCTATGCAGGGACAGAATATTAGCAGTGCTGGAAAGTTTTGCATATGGGCAAATTTATGGGACAATTTCTCTTCTACATTTGCAGAAAATAACTCTGCTTCTATGTTTTTTTCTGTGCCACAAAAGCATCCTGTTTGTATGAGTATTAATATTTCCCACTCTGCTAACAATGGTCTTAACTTTTTAATACTAGCAGTATTTAAAAAAGCAGTAGTACTGCTTTCTTCATTCTTCTACAATCCTTCTTATCTGATCTTCAGTGCTGCTGGACAGCACAACAAAGAAAAAAACCAAACAAAGCAACAGATTATGTCTCCCATTCTACCCTTCTTGACAACAGGACTGTAAGCAGGTCTTGGCATATCTACGTATAGAACACCCCAAATCACATCATCTCACCTCTTTCAATCTGCATCCTGAAAACTTCTAATTTAATATCTTGATACTTTAATCATCTAAGTTCTATTTCCCACCTGGAAGAAGTTGGAGAGTGGTTTATAGGTTCTGATTCTCATGCGATGCTGTGGTACTTTCCTTACTGCACAAATGAAGTAGATCCATTTTTTAGCAGTGAAGATTAACTGGTGAGTCATTTAAAGTAGGTCCTTATGCATCTGGTTTCACACCTTTTGTGCCTTGGTCCTCTGTGTCCTTCCACATGTAGAGTTGCTTGGACTCCCTAAGATTCACTATGGATGGTATATACCTGTCTGTAACATACAGCTTTCTGCATAAGAACTTGAGTTCTTCTCTCCACATGCCTCAGGATACAGGGGAAGAAAATACTCTTTTCTGAATGCAAACTATCTCAGCTTTCCTTGATTCCCTTTCTATTCTAAAGGCCTGTGTTTGATAGACAAGCTTTGTGAGCAAGATTGCTGGAAACAAAATGAGAAATGTAGATTCTTCTGACTCTAGCAGAATACCTAAATAAATCACCAGCTTCTCAGAAGCCATAAGCACTGGGCTGATTTCAGTATGTTGCAGTCTATTACAAAATGTTCCTACATTTTGTTATTCAACAAAAAATTCTCAAGCAACTCTTGGTAATGAACCAACCCACTCTTTTCTTTTTTATTGGTACTCTCTCCAGGTAAACTTGTAATGTTTACTTCTGCATTTGGCAAAGAATGCCAAATTTAAACCTATCATCAATGTATTTCTCACTGCACAAATTGCTGCATGAACGTGTGTGAGTGTTTATGTGACTTGTAAATACATAGAAATATAAATAGATCCACAGGATTCACAAGAGTAATATAAAACTGAAATAAAAGGCAGAAGCAGTTAGATATTTATATCTTTACCAAAAAAAATACCCCAGATGAATGATAACTTGGATGTCTTCAAGCTAAGCCATCATGGCAAGATTTACAAGGTTGAATAACCAGCCAAACCTGCCCCCCTCATATGAGGACTTGTTACAGTTTTTGTATGACATCACATTTCTTCTATAATGCTTCCTAGCTTGTCACAAATATTTTGCTTGCAAAGAAGAGCAAACATAGCAAATTTTCTGTAAGTGGTCAAGTTAACTGTACTTGAAATACCAAGCAGAGACTCTTCCACCCCGAAAATAATGCACAAATTAAGGCATTATTGTCCAGGGGATTGTACTCTGGTTTTGGGGTTTCTTTTAAATTCGCAGGTTTTTTTTCATTTAATGACATTGCAGTCATATTAGTCCTGTGCCTGGGTACCACTAAGAAGCACCTGGCTCTATCTTCTTTCTTACTCATCAGATAGATCCTTCCTGACACATCTTTTGTCCAGGATAAACAGTTCCAGCTTTCTCAGCTTCTCCTCATATGAAAGATGCTCTGAACCCTTAATCATCTTCACTGGACTTGCTCCGGCATATCCATGTCTCTCCTGTACTGGAGTCCAGGGCTGGACCTAGAAGTGAACCTAAGTGTGTCTCACCAGGGCCAAATAGAGGGGAAAGGTCCTCCCCTTCTGCTGCCAATATTTTCCCTAGTGCAGCCCAGATAATGTTGAGAGGTTTTTTTGCCATGAGGTTACATTGCTGGCTCATAATTATCCTCACCTTTGTATTTCCAGAAGTGTCTCAAGTCTTAGGGAGCAAAAAAACCTCATAAGTTATGAAATATACTAATGAGCCAAATATGAAATCTCTTGTGTCTCTGATCTTTTCAGTTGTATCTTCCTAAGTCTGTGTTTTCTTTTAAGAATGGGATGTTCTAAGTATTTGTGCCACATCAAGCATTCAGACACATCAAGTAATTCTAAATTGGATAAATGTGAACAGTTAGAGTCAAAAAAAATTGTCATAGTTCAAATATTGATGTCCAAATGATCAGTTTTATTGCCCAAAGAAATTAATGTCTAACATTTTGGAAACTGAAGTCTTCACAATGCCTATGCCTTTTTACTGTGTTATACAGATAATGAAATTGTGATATAACATTTAAATATTATAAAATACAGGAATAATCATAGAATCATGGAATCGTACATTGGTTAGGGCTGTAAGGGACCTTAAAGATCATGAAGTTCCAACCCCCCTTCAGGTACTGGAAGGCCACTATAAGGTGTCCCCAGAGACTTCTCTTCTTCAGGCTGAACAACCCCAACTCTCCCAGCCTGTCTTCATAGGAGAGGTCCTCCAGCCCTCTGATCATCTTTGTGGCCCTCCTCTGGACACGTTCCAACAGTTCCATGTCCTCCTTACTCCTGAACTGGACACAGTGCTCCAGGTGGGGTCTCACAAGAGCAGAATCACCTCCCTTGACCTGCTGGCCACACTCCTTTTGATGTAGCCCAGGATACAATTGGCCTTCCAGGCTGCAATGCACATTGTCAGTTGATGTTGAGCTTCTCATCCACCAGCACCCCCAAGCCCTTCTCTGCAGGGCTGCTCTCTATCACTTCATCTCTGATCCTGTATTAATGATGAGGATTGCCCTGACCCAGGTGCAGGACCTTGCACTTAGCTTTGTTGAACCTCATGAGGTTCACACAGGCCCATCTCTCCATTATTATTATATTATTATATTATATAATAATAAATTCAAAGAGAGTAAATTAATTGTAATCAAGTTGCTTACATATTTTCACATGCTGTTCCTTTCAGATGATAGTTTGCAGTCTTGACCTCCCACAGTCTCACAGAAATTATTTTTAATTCTTTTGACTCAGTAGAAACAAGGACCCTTGCGAGGGATCATTGACATAAATTCTTGTCCCTTGATTTACTTTGAACATGTAGTTTGATAAATCCAAAAGTCAGAAAATCCGGCTTACCCAGAACGGATCTCCTGAAGGATAAACCCTCGCTCTGATTTAAATGCAAAGATAAAACAAACCATACCTGCTCCTTTTCCACCAATCTATAAAGTAGGCATATAAAAAGATTAACTTATTGTGCACTTGTAAAGCACATGCCAACAACTCACATATATCCTAGCTATATTTTGTAATGTCACTGGTGCTGATTTCATTTCTGATTATTAAAACAGTCAAAGTTTGCCTTGTTTGACTCTGATTTATAGCATAATAGGAAAGCTGTAAGTCCACTCAAGTATTTTCTTCTTGATTTTGGAGAAAATTACTAGATCTGAGGTAGTTTTATAATAATATAAAAAAATATAGCATCAGTCATCTTTCACTCACATTTTATTTAATCACAGTATTTTTCCAGTCTGATAATTACTGTTCAGACTACTGTCATAATATTCTCCACAAAGCAGAAGTGTTTCCCCTAATAGCAAACAGAAATTATGTCCAGCAAATGTAAAAACTTAACGTTGCTTACTTTGCAAGTCATAGCCATAAAAGCATAGTCATAAAAGGTGACTTTTCAGAATATGTATAATGCTAGTTGACAAAATATGTGGAATGAAATCAGAAAGAAAGAAGCTGAATGTTGCTTATGCTGGAAAGAGCAGGATTAATTATTTTCACTATTTTTATTTTTTTTCCATCCCATGGAGACGGATGCTATGTTCATGTTTTGCTCTGTTCCTTTGTGGGGTTTGATTTTGGCAAATTTTCATAGTCATAATCCTAAATAGACACAATACTAAATCAAGTATGATTACTGGGAGTTGGGTGTCATCAGACCAGCTACTGTAAGCAACTGTAACTCCAAAGAAAGACAATGTAGTTTATCAAACTATATTCAAAGATAATTATTTTCTACATTGTGTGAGAGATACCATTTAGAGTTGTTAATTTTAGGTTTTGGTTTACTTTGTTACCTGAATCAGTGCCACCAACTACTGTTTTCAAGGTTTTCAAGTGATTTTCCATTTCTTCAATAGTGAATTGCTAAATTTCATTATTAAAATAACATCTCTGCTAGGTAGTTTACTTAGTCAACGTGAAACATGGAAAACTACAATCAAAACTGCCTGAACTAAAATAGAGTACAGCCCACCAGTTGAGTATGTGTTTAGGCAAAAATATCTGTAGTTACTAACGAGGAATGCTTTTGTTTAGATTAATTTAGCCGTGAATGTGTAAGATAGCAAGTTTCTGCAGTGGAGATTAGATTAAATTCAAGACACCTTACCTGTGAATAGCACATGAGTTTGAAATATCTTATGGAAAGTTAAGGAAATTGAGAAGTATCACCTCACTTCTAAGTCCTGCAATCTTCCAGTTCCTGGAATGGTCAGTTTGAGTATATTTGGATTTTTCCAACATTTTCTTCTTTTCCTCAGGGTGCAGCAACATCCCTGCAAGCATTATGCTTCATAGAAGGAGATGTCTTTTTTTTCTGGAAGTATAAAAACCATGTTATTCAGAGTTTATCTTTCTGATCCAGCTGTATTTATTACATTTCTCTTAAGGATGCAGTAGTGGAAATCACAAGTACTACAATATATAGCAATTGAGTGCCTCTGGTATCTTCACTTTTGCAAACATAACTTATTCATGGGTTTAACAGGAATTAAAAAGTGTGCATAAACCAGTACTATGGAATACTTAATATTTGGAAAAACTGAGTCAGCTATCTAAAGGTCGTCTTATAAGAATTATGAAAAGAAAAGCTACTTTCCCCAAAAGGTGTATGAATGTGGCGATATCTGCATGCACGAGCATCTCTCCTCACTTGCACATGTACACCTGCGTACGCTGATGCTATTTGTTCCATTTTCATTCTATTTTAAATATTAGTTCAAAATATGATTTATAATAGTGACCTTAGAAATCTTTGCTGGTGTCTAGTCCTTGTGTGTTGTGTCAAAAAGGAATGGAGCATTTTAGTATTTTCATTGTGCTTTAACATTCTCCACCTGCAATTCTTCTACTATAATGAAGAACAGGACTCTAATGTGGTACTGTGGAGTGTAAAACTGAGAGAAAGATAAGATTCCAACGTATTTTTCAAAGTTTGTGAACTGTAGAAGGATGCAAATTGCACATCTGACTTATACACCTACTAGTGAAAATCAACAGAGAATTCCAAAGCAATTTCTATTGCATTATTACTTGTGTTTGTTTTCAGTTCAGTGAAAACCGCAGTATAAAATTAGTGATTTAATAACTTTCTATTTTTCAGAAAGGGTTATTTTTTCGCAAGTCAAGAATGAGTAATTTAATGCCATCTGAAATACATAGCATTAATACAAGATCTTAAGTCAGTCCAGATGGCTGCAGTTCAGGAATACCAGACAAAACTCAGCCAACTCTTTTCATAAAAGATCCCTTTCTTTTGTGGGTAATCAAGCTTAGCTTGCCGGTCGTGCAATAAGCTTGCCTCTAAAAACCAAAGTCTCTTTTGCAAAGAAATTTTCAGCATCTCGGCACAATAGTGTCAGGAAGGAGCGAGTGTGGTGTTACCCTGAAGGTCCTAACAGGGGGCTGCTTGGGGGCAATGTCCTCTCCCCTTATTAACACAGGGAACCCCACTGGCATTGATGGGGTGTCTGCTCTGGTCTGGATTATTAGAGATCACAAAGTTAGGGGGTTGTACTAACTACTTCTGTAAAAAGTTTTAAAAAATTAAAACAGGAGAAAGGGAAAAATACACACAGAGAAATACAGGGCTTAAGAGAGAAATGAAGTGAAGGCTACCTGCTTCAGCTGTTTTGCCATGCCCTAGTAAGATAAAATGAATGTCTTAAATCCAAACTTAAGTAGTGTTTTAAATGAATGTCTTAAATCCGAACTTAATTAATGTTGTGCTCCTTGACTGGTTTCCTTTGTTTGAGTATGTTAAAATCATGATAACATCCTGATAACGTGGGTGTCAAACTGTTGCAACCTTAAAAAAAGGAGGGGGGTGGATACTTTTAGAAATACTCTGATTAATGATGCCTTTGTACACTGTTTCCTGTTTATCTGTCAAATGTTCAAAAATCAAAAAATAATGTTATAACATTATATACAGAAATTGCCAAGTGTTCTCAATGCAGAGTGCTATAGAGATACCATGTAAATAACCTCAATTTCTAAACACAAGCGCAGATAACAATGTCCTCCAAAATACATTCATTTTATTAATTTTATGTGCTGATGATGGCAACGGGGCCTGTGAACCATTTTCTATGTAAAAACATTTGGTTATATTTTACTATGGCATTAACTTTGGGGTTTTAATACTTATTTTAGGAGTAAATCAAGCATCCTTCATTTTGGGAACAGCTACGATGCTTTCTGATCTAAACATATGAATATATTCAAATTTAACTAGCTCCTTTATCACATCAGTGAGGATACAAATTAACAGAAAAACTGCTTTGTCCAGTTCGCAACCTAAAGTTGCGTTAACATGTGTCCTCTTTGTGTGGACACATGTTAAAAATAACATCTGCAGACAAACAAGATCTCACATTTGACCTACTGTATATGTTTGTAATGCATTCCTGAATTGCCCGATGCAAACGCCTAACAGCAGAAATTAAAGTAGTAAGAGCACTCTTTGACCAGGTACCTTTTAATACCCAAGTTCTGACATCAAAATGGCAAACGTGGGATTTTAGTATAATTCTAAAAATGTAATTTAAATTAGGTTTTTTCTAATTTGGAAGGTAACTAGCTATCAGTGGGGGAAAATGTGAGAGACTGGATGCAAAGGAAATACTGTACTTTCAAAAGAAAGCAAATAAATTGCTAATATCTTGCTGGCTTTAGATCATATCACACTTCACTAATAAAATCTCAGAATATACACACAAGGGAGATAGAAAAAAAGATGAATAGGCTATAAAGCTCTTGGAAATTTATTAGATAATATCTAGGCTTAAACTGTCTAAACATAAATTAATCTTATAATAATATTTATTTAGTGTGTTGCATTGAATTTTCAACTCAAGATTAGCCTTTTTTATTTGTATGTTTTAAATTTTGGGTAAAATTCTTAGGCTTTTATGTACACAATTTAATTGTGCCCTGGCCAAACAGAAGGTGATTATTGTGTTACTCAGTAAATTGTAAAATTAGAAATTGTAGCTAAAATGTTAAAACTTCTCATGACTAGGCTGATGTCAACAGCAGTCAGAACAAACCATTGCTAGGACTTCTGAAGACAACAGCTAAATTCATGCTGATAATACTGCTTTCTGATAGAAGTGTTTGTCTGCAAAGCCAAGCAGTTGTGTCAAGCCCAAATATCACTTGGAGCAATATTTTGCCACTTCTTCATTTCAGCAGATTCTTCCCCAACATTCTCAATCTGCTACATGCAGAGTAAGTTTTGTGGGTTAATGCCTCAGCTGGACAGGGGAGAGGAAAAATATAACAAAAGGCTCGCGGGTCAAGATAAGGACAGGGAGAGATCACTCACAAATTACCATCACAGGCAAAACTGGCTCAACAGGAAAAAAATGCCATCTAATTTTATTAGCAAGCAAAACAGAGTAGAGTAATGAGAAGTTAAACAGAATTTTAACTCGCCTCCCCTCACCCCTCTCTTCTTCCTGGGCTCAACTTCCCTCCCAAATTTTTTACTTCCTCCCCGACAGGAGGACAGGGAATGGGGGTTGTGGTCTGTTCATCACGTCTCTGATGCTCCATCCTCATCAGGGAGAGGACTTCTTACACTCCTGGTCCAGCGTGGAGTCCCTCACACAGGAGACAGTCCACCAACTTCTCCAGTATGACTCCTTCCCACAGGCTGCAGTTATTCACAAAATGTTCCAGCATGGGTCCCCCGTCGGGCTTTCTGCAGCCAAGCAGATTAGCTGAAGTAACTGTTCTGACACTTGTGAACTTTAGACATGAATTTACCATCAGTTAAAATGAAGATGCATGGAGTTTCAATGAACCATTTGGGACACTGTGTTTTCAGTTTGAAAGAAAGTGAAACTTAACCCATTTCACTGATTGCGACATTGTTTTGAGGTAATATTCTCTCAGGGTCATTCTAAACTCATTTCAGGTTCATCAGGCGGTCCTGCAAATTCATCAGCTTTTCCAGCAAACCTATCCAAAATATCATGTCTTAATAAGAAATGAAATACATGTTTTTTCCTGGGCTTTGCTATGAATGTTGCTCATAACTCTGCTGAGGACTGACAGATTTGTATTTCTGCTTTCCTAAGATTTAGCTAACTAACCTACAGTCACCTCTATCCTCACACAAAGACCATGTAGACCATATTTTATGTGACTATTTTATCTACAGAGTTCCTTTAATTCTAGCAGGAATCATTTAATTTATTTTTTAAAGCAGTCTATAAGAGCCCTTAATAGTATCCCAACTACCTAAACATGGCATGGTGTAGCCTGAAAAACAGTTTAATGAGTATCAAAAAAGGCTGATTTTGGCATTTATATTACCTGTTTCTTGGGAACAATGAAATAATTATAATGTCTTTGTTTTATTTTCTTGAAAAGATTTTCTAAAAGCTTTATTTTAAGTGGATTAATGCAACTTCCAATTTTCTCACTTCCTGTTGTGAAAATCCATACAGGAAACTGGGGGTTTTCATATTCCTGAATTTTGAGGCAGGCTAGTTGGGTAACTTTTGCCTTAACTCACTATATGAAGGGAAAAGAGATGTCCTTGGAGCATTATTTAATACATCTAACTGAAGATCTTGGTTTGAATTGCTCTTCTGAGGACCTTCTCTGCCTCCATTTGGAGATGGAGTATAGGGAAATAAGCCACATAAAGTAGGTGTTTAAGCTTTTGATGTGAATCACAGAATACCCCTCATACTTCTCTCTTACCAGTCAGAGGATCTACGATGCTGTGGTTACTATAACCTTAACATAGCCAATGTATATCAAGAATTTCCAGTCAAGAGAGTAATCAATACCAAGAACTGAAAAAAACATAGTTGCTTCAATGAGTTCTGCAAGGAAAAGTAATTGTGGTTATGCTCAGCTAGAAAAGATCATCTTTGAACTTCCTTCTGTCCCATTTTAATCGTACATTAACCATCGTCATTTCTATTTGTACAATCAAATTAATTAACCTGGACTGAATATTTGGAGGAGTGTTTAGAATCTGTAGCTCTCTAAAGACTACATGTATCAAGGAAATTATAATGATTCATTTGGAACATACAGTTGTGCTTTTTAAAAAATGTAATTGCTATAATGGATGTATACTAAATACTAATATAAAATGTTTTTCCAGCAGCAAGTCAATGCTCAGCGAATGGATTACACAAAAAAGTCTTTTTTGCAAACAAATTTTTCTGCTTATTATTCAATGCACTTTCATGCCAAATTAAGAAATGAAGCTTCTTTAATTGGAACTTACTCTTTTCAAGTAATGCTGGTTCAGATTTAATAATTATATGTTCTATTCCTTAGGAAGTAACAGAAGATCGGGATCGATCACGACTGGATTCAATGGTGCTGTTAATTATGAAACTGGACCAGCTTGATCAGGATATTGAAAATGCTCTCAGTGCAGGCTCTTCCCCATCCAGCACCCCAACATACAAACGGAGGCATATACCTGTAAGCCAGTTCGCTTAATCTTTCTTATTATTAAGAAAAATCTGGGGTTTCCTCACTTTTTTTTTCTTTCAGTCTGTGCTTTTATCAGGTCTTTGGTTTCAGAGCTAAAGCTCTTTTTGTAAAGAATTTGTTTATATGAATCTATATATTTACTTATGTATACATACGTTTTGAAGGCAGTAACAGTGCATCCTTTATTTCCTTTTGATGTAATTTTACAAATGAGAATTTTGAAGCTCCCAGGTGAAAGATAGGGACATCAACAATATTCAGAAAAAGCCTGGCTCTTTAAATATCACCTAGTGTAAATGCAGTGTCAGCACAGATTCAGGATCACATCAGCCTCAGAACATACATGTATGTGGCTTTTGACATTGAACAGTTAGATCTGAAAGTAAGTCTGAGCTACAGGTCTTGTTTTTCTGATAGTGGGAAAGTCCATGAAATTTTTGGCAGAGACACACTTTGGAAATCATCCTCATTCAAAATAAGATTTTGGGCAGAACTTTCTTTAAATTTCTTTAATTATTGTATTCATTTAAATGGGAGAATTCCTTGTTGAGTGTAGTCCAAAGGGAGACTAGAGGGTTCACAAACATGATTGATGCATTCGTTTTTTCTGAAAAATGTTTACACATGTAACTGTAAAGAACATGAAGTGGCTGACCCAAGGTGTTCTCGCATGGGCTTCCTGTTAATTTCACCCACATGTGCTGCAGCTGGTTTTCAGTTTAAGAAACCTGAGAAATACTGCCCCAAGATCTCTAGGCTAACATTCAGGTCATTTGGTTTTATTAGTGGTATTTTTTAATATTTTTTTTTTAAATATTGAGGAGGCTTTCCTATCAAAGCCAGACTTCATTATTGCTGTCTAGTCAAGTAAGTCAACTGTAGGTGAGAAAAGCTGTATTTAAGTTTCTGTGGGTTTGGTCAATTGGAGATTATATCATATGTCATCTTTAAAGGACATAACATAACTGAACTTTTAATAAGCATTTTTAACTTTTTTCCCCTGGATCTCAGTGTTCTCGAAGTATCTCCTTGAGTACTGATGGGAAAGGGAAGCTGAAATATGGTAACATCTGTTCTCCATATCTTGCCGATGAGTGCCAGCATTTTAGCTAATTTCTTACAACAATAAAAGGGGTTGGGGCAATCTGTATAAGTAAGCCTGCATGATAATCAGAGGTGGTACCTGTTTCCATACTGTAAAGCAGCTCTCCAGTGTGACAGCTTGCTCAAACATGCTAGATATGCTATTGGTATACACTGGTTTTCTAGGCATTTTTGAGCCTTTCAGTACTATGAATTGGCAGATCAAAATATTTGGTTTTCAGGACACTTGTGCATTGGGTTCAGTCTCATATTGATTTTATAGTAACAAAGCCTTTGAATGTGATGCAAAAAAAGGTGCGTCAATGGGACATGTCTCTACGCTGTGGCTTAGCATGGCTTTGCTAAGCAGGAACTTCTAAGTGCAGCTATATCAAGCTAACTTCTACAGAGGCATTTCCATGGCTCTGCTGCTTTCCCAATGCTTCATGTTGCAGAGGACTCACCTGCAAGTAATATCTGACCCAAATGCATGGTCCTACCCAGAGCACAGCTTTGTCTCTAATGCTTAACGCTTTTCAGGAAACATTGTATTTACATACTTGATGCAGAGGCACTTGTCTACTTGGCAGCTTCAGTTTGGCAAACCAGATGCTTAACTGGAATCAATGAATCAAAGGGTTGCCATTTCTGTCCTGTTCATTAGAACTCCGGAGATGCATCTACCCCATATTTCATTGATTCTAGAAACATAGTATTAGGAAACTGAAGTTTTGTCTGCAGAGTTGACTGGGGTTAATAGTTCGGGATTCTTCTGTGTGCTGTGTAGCTGTAATCATGCAGGCTGCATCAGGGCTAATGATCCTCACAGTATAAGGCTGGTTCTACACATAGCCAGGTCTTTGCCAGATATGGGTCACAATTTATCTGCCAGCAGTGTAATCCCTGCCCTTGCTCTGTGTAGTAAATCATGCATGTGTAGTATTTTCGCTTCCTCAAAAATAAACTATATTTCTTCTTTTTATTCTCAAAAAAAAAAAAAAGGGAGCTGTACCTCTAAATTGTATAAACTGCTGGATGGTGATGTCATTTCAGCTGTGTAATGGTTTACAGATGTTCACTGAGCTTGCAACGCTGATGGAGATAGAAGGTGGGAGCACACAGGAAATACTGAACATCAGAGAAAAATGTCAGACTTCTGCAGCCCCAAAGCAATTATTCTTACCTTGCTTTCTAACATTGAGGGGAATTATAGCTTTGATGTTAGTGGTGATTTATAATTTTGAAACAGCAGCTATTGGAAACCACCACACTGAAAAGGACAGCAAGTCAGTGCATAGGTAATGGAAAAGAATAAGGTGAATTAGTCTTATACACAGAATTGCACATACATGTTTCAGTGAGAACATGTGATTTTTTTTAATTTCACATTCACATTTATTAAAGAGACCAGTAACACCTTTTTTTACAGGATGTGGAATCTGGTTCTGAAAGTGGAGTGGATGTTGCTTCAGTAAGTCACTCACAAACAAACTTGTCTCCTAACATCCATGCTCCTGACCCAGCATCTCCCTGTTTGGTAACCAGCTCTGGAGCTAAACCAAAGGCTGGGGTGAGTACAGAGTATTTTTTCTTAAAACCATTCATTATGTTGGTTTGGAAGTGAAATAAAGATATTTTATACTATTCACTACATGGGTTGTATGCAGTATGTGTGTGACACTGAAAAAAAAAAGTTAAAGATTAATAGTACAGGATTAATAATCCTAGAAGTTTAATATTTTGAAATACACCATTATCAGCTGATGATTATAATAAGTTGAATTTTTTTGTGAGAAAAAACTTTAATGGTGCTATTCCATTTTACTTTGTAAGATAAGGTTTCCTGAAGTAGTAGTACTTGGAACATTTCCTAAGTCTCATAGAGGGTGCAGCCAGGGAAAAAGATGGTTGAATTATATATCCTGATCTATGATGCCCAAACCCAACCACCCTCATCCTCTTAGGAGGCTAAACTGCTGTGTACTGCAAGCAGAGATATCTCCCTACTGAAGGAAAAGGCCATTCCAAGGCCAAATTCACACACTGAGGATTGTCTGGAAGGCTATGAGCAGGCAGACAACTTACCACAGGTTCCAGTGAGCACCAGCTGGTGACAAAGGGCAGGTCTTACAGCATGGAGATGGCAAGGAGCTCTTGTTAAATTGTTATAAAAATGTTAAGAGCAATGTACCCAAAATGAGGTTTTCCTTATTGGGCAGCACACGGGCAAGTCCTCCAGGTTGCATTTCCACCATTTCAGGGAAATGCTTGAAAGCAGACAGTGGGAATGCTCATACATACTTTCTCTACACATCTGATGCATGTTACTGTATTTTATGCCACGGACTTCTGGGAGACGAGTTTCTCAAGCAGTCTGTTATCTAGTTTACTCCTCAGATCGGAGGCAATGGAGCTCCAATCCTTCTGTATGCACTTGTATATGCATTTACTTATCAGGAGTACGGTCCTTTCTTTTGCCATTGCCCATGTATTGAAGAATCCTTCATAATGCTTCAGCCATCAGCACACGCAGAAAAGAATATCCTGACATACTGCCTGTTCCCTCTTGCACTTGATGTTTCCACTCCCTCATGAAGCAGAGAAACCAAGGCTCTTCTAAACTTTGCCTAGGCTGAAAAGTCTTAGCATAGCTCCTGCTCCATCTGTTCACAAATTCAACTGTTGCTGCTAACTGGAACAGCAGAAAAATCTGGGATAAAAATATTAAAATATAAAGTGCGGTTAGCATAAATGTATATGCTTATAACAAGTTTATAAAAAGTAAAATAGAGGCCAACTGTCACTTACTGCACTGCAATAATAGCAAGTTAACTAATGCCTTCGATTGAGGCAGTAACAAAAGTTCTAATAAACATTTACATTTCGGATTGTTCACTTGTACAAAAATAAATTCACTTGTAATTTATCATCAGTGCATAACTATAGCAAATAGAGAGCTCTGCACTCCGTCATTGCGTACAATGCAGTGCAAATTCTCAAATAAGTACATATGTTATGCTAGGAGTTGATATCCCATTTTGCCGGATCCTGAGAAGAGCACAGACATTCTCTAAGGTATTAAACATCCCTTTTATGTGTAGGTTTCTCTATTAATATTTGGAGAACTTTTAACACCTGGTTTACAGCAGTGTGGGTCACTTCTCTTGGAGTTAGATATTATGAGTTAATATACCTTGAAAAAGTATTTATTTGACTTTTGCTGTGATGGGCATACCTCTGAATATTGCTTTATTATATTATTTCTAATGTATATGCTTTTGTAAAGACACTTTATCTTTTTTTTTTTCTTCATAGAGTAACTGTGACTATTCAAAAAGTCTCTACTGATGTGTAGAGCTATAATCCAAAGTCACCTTTTTTTAACATTTTTGATAAGTAAAGCTAAATTTTCTCCAAATTTTTCCTAAAGTTTTGCATGCTGCAACTCTCCACACTCTATAGTGGGATTTGGGGGTGGGATCTTCTTTAATAACAATGTTCAGAAAATGAACATTTTATCATAATAAGTTTGGTAACTACTAAAACGTGGATCATTTTTGCTCAAGTATAAATCTGCAAACTGGGAAGATCCTCTCAGATATTTTCTATTCCTTTTGGTTTTGGGCTTTCAGATTGTTTTGACTGTGTGCCCTTCTGATCCCCAAACCACATGCTGATATGTGCTGCGCCTTCAAATGTTCAAAACTTAGCTGCCTCCCTACTTGCAGTCAAACTTTATTCAAAAGCATAAGTTTTCTTGGAACACATTAAGAGAAAATAAGCCTTTGTTCTTACCCTTCTGTATCTCTAGCCCAGTTATTCTTCTGGTCTGCATAGCTAGATAACCTGCTGCTTGGTGCTTGACTGCCATCCATACTAGAGAAGAATACAGGAACTTCTTTTCTACATCGTTTGGACTTGACTCAGGATTAATTTTTTAAAAGGGCATGTTGAATGGCATGTCCTTGAATCACTGCCCAGAACAGGGATGTCTCTATACAGATAATATACAGAAATCCTCGAAGTGTGGTGTTCTAACTGTAAGGGACACTGTTGTCATAGGGCTTTTAGGTTTTGCTGTTTGGATTGGGTTTTTGTTTTGATTTGGTTTGTTTGTGTCAGAGTAGCTGGTGTAGGAATGATTTTATTCTGCCCTGGAAACTACTTATAAATGGTAATGGACTGTTTCAAAGATTTTACTTCCTTCTGGTGTTTACAACAGCAGATCCTCAAGGATTCCAGATGCTTAGTCTCCAAAAGCAATTTATTTTCTTACATTTACTAATAATATGCAAACAAGAGTACAACTGCAGTTAGCTACATTATGAAATGATACATGGTATTTTAAAACAAGTCATAGTAAACTGTTGATGGCATCTAAAGCAGATCATGCAATTAAAATATGGCATCAAGCATGTGCAAACTTGGGCAATAGGAATAAGGCAGGGAGATACCAGTTCAAATCTTGTGTCAAATAAAAACTTGGAAAAAGATCTTTACTACACAAGACCTTATCTTATAGATAAGACATTTGTGTATAGGCAGATTATGTCCATTCAAGTTAATTCAGCTTCATATGAATTTAAAAATAGAGGCTAAATGCCCCTTACTTAAAATATCAATAATGACATCACACTATCATGGAATATTCATAAGAAGAATTTGGTTTTATAATGCTAGTGGAAATGATTCAGTCATTCGTTTATGGAAAAGCAGGACACTTAAATTTTTCATGGGAGATTTTTATGAAATACTAAACAAGCTTTCAGCAGGAGAGATATTAAAAATTGTATTTAAAATTTAGTGTCAATTATAATTTTATTTGCAAATTAAAAGTAGATCTTCTTTTAAACATAATTAGGTGTGGGTGTGTATTTACAGATACAAGTGATTCATTGTTTCATAAAGACTCACTTATGGCTAATCAAATTTCTTGTCAGTGTGAACACGTGTGTACAGTATGCAAGTGTATGCTTATATGTATACACACGTGACCAAGAAACAGGAATCTCCTCTGAGCATTATGAAAAAGGTGTTTCTACAGGAAGATTTTTCTATGATTCTGCAGGGTGCAGCATGAAAGCCTTTGATATGTCGATGTACAAGGTACCTTGGCTTATGAGAAGTATACAGCTGAACAATCTTCATCCTAAATTTAGGAGTCTGCTACCATTATATTACATGGTCAGGGTAAAATAGCATAGTGTGATCAACAGAGTGCTTGATCCACAGTATAACAACTAACTCCAAATGTATGTGTTTGGCAAGGAACTCAAATGGACAGTCCTTCTGAAATAAGGATTCACAGTATTGAACAGGCACATTTCCCATATAATTTAGCATCGGACAGTAAGAAATGTTTTGGGTATTGTTATATGACTCGTGGTAATGAAGTAAAAAATGGTCATGCTTCTATAATTAGAACATTTCAATGTTCTGGGGTTTTATTTACGAGTCTCCAATACAGACAAATTTTTTTTTATTATTAACACTCAAATATATACATTGTATATATTTGTACATTATGTACATATACATAATTGCACAAGAATTGAAATCAGCTTAAAAACAGTATGAAATCAACGGGCTTTTGGCCCTGTAGTCATGAGAAATGCTGGAAAATGGGAGTGTCTAGTCTGGATTTGGAGAGCAAGGAATGTAAATATCCTTCATATCGTTGCTTCTATTAAGTAATGCCACACATCTGGTCACTTATAACATTGTTCAACAATGAAGAACAGAAACTATTTATTTTTAAATTTGGC
>VZTU01010760.1:7145-20665 GCA_013400835.1 Zapornia atra | reverse complement strand
GCTGCAAGAGCGCACTGCTGGCTGAAATAGCTCATGCCATGGGGCTCTAACACTGAACACTACATTTCACTTCATACATCTGAGCAGGACGTGGTTTACCATTTGAGAAACAGCAGCTCATCTTCATGTTGCGGCTGCGCTGCAGATCCAGCTGTCCTGGGGCATAAATCCACATGAGGCCCAACAGCACGAGAGAGAAAAACATCTGTGAGAGAGAGGCTGCACAAATCAGCAGTGACACCAAAGACACTGGTGTGTGACCGTGGCTGAGAAGGACTGAGTCCCTGCAAATCCGCACCCAGGAGCCCTACCCTCTTTCTGTTTGGTCCCTGTGCTGACTGATGTTTAAGAAGAGTTCCTTCTTTTTTTGGAGCAATCCAGTCCCCACATTCCCTATACTTCAAACGGTTTGAAACTGAGTTTTCACAAGGTGTGAAAAGCAACTTCTAGCTGAAATTGCAAGCATTTTGCAAGTCTTTTGAAGTCAGGGTTTTCTTCCCCCAAAATGACATTTTCTGTTGGGAGCCATTTCTCCAGAGTCAAACAAAACCTCATTAAACAATTACAAATTTGCTTTCTTTTTCTTAGGAAGGACTGATGTTGTCATCAAGGTCTGGTAATTCCCATTAGCACATGAATGCCACAGCTTGAGTGTGAAATACACATATTGTATCATTTTAGAATTTCACAGCTCCAAGCACACTTGTATGTTTGGTTTTTTGTTACTTCCCCGAGCTACACGCTGTGTGTTGCCACTAGCTTATGCCTCTCTGTAATGTGGTTTTACTGGTTATTAGTTCTAAGATTCTGCCATAATTTAACTTTTTTTTTCCCTAAATAATGAGCAATGTGTCTTAATATTTGGACATGTAACTGTTCTGACAGAACTTCAGGTATCAGGCAGCTAATGATAGGAAGCAAAGTGTCTTTGTTTAACCTGAGAGTCAGTGAAAAAAACCTCTTAAGAGAAGAGTGTTGCCTTTTTTGTAAAACATTGTTTTGTTTTCTTAGAAGAACTGATGAATAAACTGTCAAAACTCTTTCATGCCTTACCATGTGGTTCCCAGAATAAGTAATTCTCTTAGAGGAGGCAGTATTCCTGCGGAGTTCTGGCATTTCAGAAGGCTAGTGGGCTTTCCTGGACTTCGGTGAAAATCTCTGAAGTGCCCTTGTCTGGATGACCCGTGCCCATTTTCAGCAGATAGCTCAAAAATGGCAAGTTTGCAGAACTTTCCCTTTGTGATCAGATGTAAAGTACCTCGTGGTGTTCTCCTCACTTCCTGGTAGCTCGGAAGGGTTTCCAGGTCCCCTGAATGCCCCAGGACAGGTAATTGGAAATGTCAGGAGTACATGCCAGGGAAAAGAGGCTACTAGCTAAATGCCACTTGTGCGGGCACACAGGCTGCTAGGGCACAAAGGGGGTGGTTGCTCTGTTGAGATTTGAAATGGCTGTAGCCCAACGCTGCCGACATAGTCCATAAATGGACAGCTATTCCACATCCATCACCAGGTGCAGAAGACATTCTCACTTGGGTTTTTTCCCTAATATTTGGAGCTGCCAGAAGGACCCTTGTAGTTTCAAATCAGGAAGCATTTGCACTGGCACAGACAGATGGCAGAAGAAGATCTCCATGTTGGAAATTCCAGCTTCGTGTCACTGACTGGAATGAGATGAAATATGAATTGAGTTGAATCAGTGGATGCTCAGTGCTGTGCAGACAGCCTACTACCTTTTATCCCACTGCTGTCCACCCAAGTGCTAGCTTCTGGGACACAGGGAATTTACCCTCAAGGCGCAATCATTCTGTCACCAGCTGCAGCAGGTAAGGTCTTGCAGGCCAGTGCCTGGCTGTTACCAATGTGAGGCCAACACTGTCTCTGTAATCTGGAGAGTCATGAATGCTTTTGCTTGGAGCTACAGGCACCTTACCCCTCTTGGAAGTAGATGAGAGGGGGAATCTTGTTTAGTTATAGCTAATCATGAGATTAATGACATCACTCCTACTAATCTCATCTCTAGAACTAGTAAAAGTTATGTCATTTTAGTCTGGGAGGGGAGACAATTTGGCAGTAGTGTAGAATAGTCTAGATCAAAGCAACACATCATTCTTGTGTTCTTGAACTGTCCGCCCTACAGCAAGCAAAACAACCTGCATTCAAGAGGCCACTTCCTTTAAAATTTTAATTTTTCTGGATTCACAGTATCTAAAGTGGGTATTTCCTGAATGTCATCTCTCTTCCCTGCTGCTGTTCCTACAGAAGCCCATGAGGTCTGTCTCAGTTTCTGTGCACAGATGTATTGCACTGCAGGTTTAAATGAGAGCTTCATCCTCTCTCACCAAATCTTAATGAACAGGTTTAAAAATGGCAAAACAGTTTCCTGCCCCAACGTGCCACCAGGCAGGGAACAATCCTTTCTCTTAAAAACAAGTTGTCAGTGGTATAGATTCACTGTGCCAGGTACATAAGGAGCATTCTTCAGAAAACACAGTTACCAGCCACTTTTCACCCAGTGCCGAATCACTGATGAGGGTTAGAGAACTGAGGGGACACTTTAGCTGCTTTGTATCATTTAGATGATTAAAGGAGTGGAGCATCTCCCCTATGGGATTAGGCTGAAAGAACTGGGGCTGTGCAGCCTTGAGAAAAGAAGGCTAAGAGGGGATCTTATTAATGTTTATAAATATCTCAAGTGTGGGATACAGGGGGAATAGCCAGCCCCTTTTCAGTGGTCTGTGGAGACAGGACAGGGGGCAATGGCTTCAAGTTGGAGCACAGGAAGTTCTGCACCAATATGAGGATGAACTTTTTCACAGTGAGGGTGACAGAGCCCTGGGACAGGCTGCCCAGGGGTGTGTGGAGTCTCCATCTCTAGAGATATTCAAGACCCGTCTGGATGCTTCCCTGTGCGACCTGTCCTAGGGACCCTGGTTTGGCAGGGGGGTTGGACTCTGGAGATCCCTTCCAACCCCTGCAATTCTATGATTCTGTTGTTCTGTGATTTGTGCAAACCTCTCTCCAAGGGCAGGTATCTCAGTTGAGACCTCTGGGATACGGAGAGCCTGGCTGGTGTAGCCAGGCAGTAACTCACATTGCACGGGTCCAGGATTGTCACAGGCTTTGGCATGGTATCTCAGTGGGCTGGCTGAAACAGCGAGTTCAAAGGCAGCCTAAGCTGAACTTTGATAATGGAGAGTATCGTAGTACAACTCAGTTGCTTGCCCTGGCTTAAATTCAGCAACAGCAGGAGTAACTGCCAATTTCCAGCAGAGGCAGGACACAGCAGGGGAGTTTCTTTGCTTGTCAACCTCATTTTTATGGTTTTTTTTTGCCTTCTCCAAACTGCATTAGGAATCTAGAGCGAGTGGTATTTAAACAAACAGCACAGGAGTCAAGTTGTGAGCAAAAGGCAGTGACAAGCAACACCACCACATTAAGCTGTAAGCAGTACCTGGCAATTTTCTCCAGGAGCAATGCAGTGTGCGAGCGTGTTCCTCGTTTGCAGTCACAGAGGATGTGGTGTGTGTGCTGGTGATTCTCAGCTTGCAGGGAGGCACAGCCTGCTCCTGTTTTGACACATCAGACCGCCAAATTTAACAAATTGTCAATGAGCTGTTTTTTCTCTAAGGTCTCTACCGTAGGTTAATTAGCAATTCTGTTACACTGTTCTCACACCCCGCTGATCCCAGAGGAAGTGAGAAATGCTCTGTATGGTTCTGGGCCAGAGGAGTCTGTGTATTCTGTAAGAGTATGTATGTGCATCCTCCAATCATGGTATGTGGTTTGGACTGCATTTACCCTCTAAGTGTACCTGTGCAAACCCCACTCTGATTCGATGCATCCTTTGGGCAAAGCGCAAGCCTCGGAGATTCAAGTCTCTCATCTTCTGCTAATAGACTCCATCAGGGAATCTTACACTCTCCATGTGGAAGAAAATTTTGTGTCACCTTGCCCTTCTTGAATAGGACTAAATAGAATCATAGAATCACCTGGGTTGGAAGAGACCCTCGTCGAGTCCAACCACAGCCTAACCCTGCCTAGTCCAGCTCTAGGTCATGTCCTTAAGGACTTCATCTACACGCCTTTTACATACCTCCAGAGATGGTGACTCCGCCACCTCCCTGGGCAGCCTGTCCCAATGCTTGACAACCCTTTCAGGAAAGAAATTCTTCCTGATATCTAACCTAAATCTCCCGTTGTGTAACTTCAAGCCATTTCCTCTTGTCCTATCGCTTTTCACTACAGAGAAGAGACCAACCCTTGCAGGTATTTGTAGAGAGAGATGAGGTCTTCCCTCAGCCTCCTCAAGACTAAAAAGCCCCAGCTCCCTCAGCTGCTCCTCATAGGATTTGTGCTCCAGACTCTTCACCAGCTTTCTTGCCCTCTTCTGGACGTGCTCCAGCATCTCAGTGTCCTTCCTGTGGTGAGGGGTCCAAAACTGGACACAGTACTCGAGGTGTGGCCTCACCAATGCTGAGTACAATGGAACTATCGCTGCCCTACTGCTGCTGGTCACACTGTTCCTGATACAGGCCAGGATGCCATTGGCCTTCTTGGTCACCTGGGCACACTGCTGGCTCATGTTCAGCAGGCTGTCCACCAACACCCCCAGGTCCTTCTCCTCCTGGGGGCTCTCCAGCCACTCTGCCCCAAGCCTGTGACACTGCCTGGGGTTATTGTGACCAAAGTGCAGGACCCGGCACTTGGCCTTGTTGAACCCCATGAAGTTGGCCTCTGCCCATCGATCCAGCCTGCCCAGGTCCCTCTGCAGAGCCATCCTGCCTTCCAGCAGATTGATACTCCCACATAATTTGGTGTCGCCTGCAAACTTACTGAGGGAGCACTCGATCCCCTTGTCTAGATCATTGATGAAGATGTTAAACTGGACCAGCTCCAGCACCAAGCCCTTCAAAATGTGTGTTTAGACCACATCTAAAACAGCCTTCTCCAATGCAAGGAAACCAACATTCTTGCCCTGCCTTGTTCTGCAGATAAGGTTCAAACATGCCTAAAATGTAAATTTCTGTATATAGCAGTACTGTAATTAACTATCAGAAAAATTAAGTGTTTGGCTTGAAGAAATACACAGAAACAAAATAACAATAATCTACACATTTCAGACACATACATATAAAATTCTGATGAATTCTGCCAAGCTAGTGACCAAGCTCCAAAGCTGTCTACAGGAATGAATTTGACTTTGCTCTCACATTCTTCCTTGATGTCTCTCCCAATTCTTGTACGAAACTGGAGATTCCTGTTCTATAGTTAGGACAGAATTATGTGCTAGAGCTGATGCTGCAGTGGAAGTCCCAATGGTCATAGCATATGGTGAGGCGTAATACTGACACTGGGAGGTGTTCATGGATTTTTGTTGATATATTGTATCAGAGGCTTCAGCTAAATACTGAATTAATTCTTCAAAGATGTATAGAATAGTGCTCATATAACTATCATTCATACAGTCTGTTGGATGTAGTTTCATGTTTTCTCTCCTTTATGAAGGTACAACAAAGAAATGTTATGTCTAGCACCAAAAAAGGCTACTTTGAGAACCTTCATGCTGGAAGGGAAACAAATACCCAATGAGATATAGATATATATATTTATATATGTAACATTGTCTGTAAGAATCCGAACCTCTTGTGGGGTAAGTTGTGTCTATAACATAAGCTGTGATTTATCTCAGGAGTGTGGTAATAAATGAGTACTTGCTCGCTGGCAGCTGGGGAAGCAAGGTGTAGTGCTCTTAATGCCCAGTAAATGCTCAGCTTGAGCTGTTTATGTCTGAACCCATTCTGCTTCACAGCAGCATAAACCAGATCAAGAAATGCACTTCAAGGTAATTAGGATACTTTCTGGGTGATTAAAGTGACTCTGCTTTTGACTTCTGGCTTTTCATGTTATCTCACCTTCCACAGTGTGATAATAATCTCAGAAAAATTCATGGCCTGTCAAGTCTCATTGCTTAAGCAAGGTGTGCTGCACCACACAGTATGAGGCTTTTATTTTGTTCTGTGCTGTGAAATTGTAAACCCTGAAAGCTAAGCCCCAAGATTAACAATAGCAAAAGAGCCCCAAGAGAGAATTTCCTCCAGACAGATGATGTTCTTTTCTCCATGTGAGGGGAAAACTACCTAGTTCTGGTTCTGTGCACAGCCACATCCTTCCCGCAGGTTTTCCACAAACACTTCTGACATTGCAGGTGGCTATCAACAGGAGTTAGTTGTGTCTGTGCTTACCTTTTTTTTCATTTTTTTAAAAAAGAAAACTAATTAAAGCACTGGAATAATTGCATGAACTAGTCACAGGCTACATTGCTTCCCCAGACTTACTTGTGTTTCCCCAAAACACTGATCTTTCAGTGCTCACCTGTCCTGTAGACAAAGGTAGGTTCAAGCACAGGAAATGACAGGTCCACAAGTCTACAGAAAAGGCTGGATTTTGAGAATAGTATTTTGAAAGCCAGAGAGGTAAGAGAGAAAACATGACCTGAAAAATCCAGAGGTGGGAATTCCCACTGACCTCCTGGAGGTGTTTATATATCTGCAAAGCCTTGCTGGGCAGCCCAACAAAACACATTAGAGCACAGAATAAATAGCAAATTTTTCTGAGGTGATTCACCTGGCTTTCATTTCTCTTAGGACATAGCTGGTGCCCTGACAATGCATAGTTGGCATCCTGAATTCTCTGGATGTTGTTGGTTGAGCCTGCCCAGCAGCTAAGTACTCCCTCAGCCCTCTCCCATGGGATGGGGAGAAAAGAGAAGGAAGGCCAAAGGACTCGTGCACTGAGGTTGAAGGCAGGTTAACAGGTGAGGCAAAAGCTGTGTGCAGCAGGAGAGCAAATGATTCACTACTTCCTATGTGCAAACAGGTGTTTAGCCACTTGCTGGAAAGCAAGGCCTCAGCATGTATGACAGCTCCTTGCAAGTGGAGGGCAAAGGTCATAACCATGAGGGTTGCTGCTTCCTCCTCCTTTCCTTGAGCTTTTATTGCAGATCATGCCATTATATTGTAGAGATTCTCTCTGTGGTTTATTCACATCTGCTGTCCCAGACATGTTCCCTGCCAGCTTCTTGACCACTAGAGGACAAGAGTGTGGCATGAGGAGCAGAGAAGGCCTTGGCACTGAGAAAACGCTGCTCAGTAATAGTCCAAATTAGCGTGCTGTCAAAGCTGGATCAGTTACAAATCCGAAACACACCACTTTAGGGACTGCTGTGAAGACATTGAAGACCATCCCAGCCAGGCAGTCTCCACCTCCTATTCCATATCATTTGCATCATGCTTAGATCCTCCACTATCTAACAGGTCCTCAGCAACCAGCACCCCACTGCCCATACTTATTTGCATACTCCTTTAGCCTTCCCTTACTTTATGGACCACATTCATCAAATGTCTTTAAGTGTCCACGGACTTAATTTAGTCCATGAGTTGGGCTCCACCTGTTACAGCAGTCGCTCAGGTAAGGAGAGGCAGCATTTTGTGTTGAGTTGTTTGGCTCCAATGCCAACTCAGATTGGGTTACCACTATGGATGCACAATTTCTTGTGAGGCTTGTCCTTTGTTGGATAGGGTGGATCCAGCTACTGTGCCTGCTTTAACATACAAATCAACTTGAGAGATACCACAGCTCAAACACACATCCATCACACTGGGATAAGTCTGGCTTCTCCTCTAGTTGTTTAAACTAAGTAGGAAGAGGACTGGTCAAGCCACGATTGAAATTGGGGTAGGTATGCTTACTTCCCCAGTGGGGAAAGGAGTATGTTTCTGGACCCATGAAAGGTCTTAGATTGGTCTTGCATTTTCATGAATAAAGGACAGCTTGCTATATACATCCCTAGAGAAATAGATGAACTGAAATGTCACATATGTTCTGTATGAAGCTAGAGCTCACTAAGTGCATTCTAGAAACATTACAAAGCTTTAGACAAACATTAGTTGTTTAATTACAGTAACATCAGTGATAATTATATGAATGGATTGTTCTAGAGTTTCTATTTTTTCTATTAAGAACCATAGCAAAAAAAAAAATCCCTGTAGCTTGTGCACAATAAAAGATAAAATATTCAAAGCTGTCAAAATTTAAATTAATTTACTCTGGGATTCTTGTTTTCAGTTTTATTCTTAATCAGTTGAAAAGATATTTCAATAGGTATATAGTTTAACAACAGCGTAATCTGGAGTTCTTAGAATGGTAAGGAGTGTCAGGTACACATCTCATTTCAGTTATTAAACAAAAAGAAGAGTTTTAGCTTCTTTTATCTACAGAATTTCTGAGTACATAAGAAGAAACTGCCCAGAGGCAGAGATGATTGTACCAATTCCGACACTGACTAAAGTAGATGATGAGTTTACAACTGGGTTTGTGGATACTGCACACAAACCTTTACCCTTAATTAGATTATTCCCAGAAGTAGATAATAGTGTTACAGCCTGCTTCTCTTCATCTTATTAAGTGTAACTCCGGAAACAAAGTGGTTTCATCTAGGTGGGGTCATATGATGACTTGAAGAATTCTGTGAACGTGTCTTCAGAAAAGCATATTTAGGGAGGTTTTATCAATCCTTTGATCAGAGCATTCTGAAATGCTCATATTTTCAATAGCTTTCAAAGTGGACTTGTGCCACCAAAGCTACCCAGCTCTAAAGGAGAGCCACATAGAGTCCAGCTGTTCTTACCCTCCAGTCTTCTTAATGAGGATGAAGAGGGTGGAGAGTCTTGTCATCAGTTGCAATTGTACCCATGACTGCATTAGATTTTATGACACAGAGGTTTTTCAACATTTTAAGAAAATAACAGATTAAAAAAAAAGTTTTAATTCAGTGAGGAGGTTGGGACTGAAGGAACATAGTACCTTAGTTCCAGTACTTCAGCTGTCTTGGGTGTTGGTATAAATAGTTTGGGGAATATGGAGCGGCCAGGAAGACAGCAGAAAGAAACAAGTCAACTAACTCCACCAACCTCTTTCTTGGAACAGACTGTCAGCAGTGATGAACAAAATGCTTGATCATGGCTACCAGACCAGTTTTAGTTTTGCCCTAAAATGCTGATACAGCATTATCTCTTTCAATCTCTGTTCCTTTGATTTATGATGAGAGAGGATGTGGGTTTATTGTAAGAGGATTCTGTTCAAGGCATGATGAGCTTGGAGCACTTGCTAAGTGTTTCAGACTCCACGGTGCGTAAGACATACGTTTAGTGCTTTTCTATCGTGGAGAGAAATCTGAATGTGACCAACACAGCAAACTGAGATGCCAACGCTAAGCTTGTGTAGTCACCCTTGCAAAGGAAAAGAGTTTCATCTTTTTTCTAGGAACTAATTCTTTCTTAAGCCAGCAACACCGTGCTCACATGCAACTGCTTAGCTTCCTCCAAGAGAAACGGATGCATTGCAGTCTAGACAAGTGGTCTGTGTGGGAGGTGATAAGTAGCATTTTTTGGAACTGGCAGCCAGTCACAGGTGGGGTGCCCCCAGGGATCAATACTGGGCCCAATGCTGTTCAGTATCTGCGTAAATGATCTGGATGATGGGATCAAATGTACCCCAATGAAGTCTGCACAGGATACCCAGCAGAGTGGGTAAGTATATCAATTAAATTAATATACTTCTTCAGAAGGAAGAGATAACCCTGCAGGAAGACCTTGATAGACCAGAAGAGTGTTCTAACAAGAACCGTATGAAGTTTATCAAGGACAAGTGTAAGGTCTTGGACCTGGGAAAACTTAATCCAGGTGGGCAGCAAGGGCTGGCATTCGCCAGCAGAGATAAAGAAGCTATTATCCCACTCTACTCAGTGCTTGTCAGGTCACATCTGGAGTACTGTGTTCACTTTTGATCTCCACTATGCAAAAAAGATGTGGACAGGTTGGAGAGTGATCAGAGGAGGGCCACGAAGATGATCAAAGGCCTGGGAAGCTTGGTCTATGAGGACAGGCTGAGAGACTTTGGTTCCTTCAGCCTTGAGAACAGAAGTCTTAAGGGGGACCTCATCACCATGTTTCAGTACTTAGAGGGTGTCTACAAAGAAGATACTCTCCTTTTACAAGGAGTCACCTAGAAAAGATGAGAGCTAACAGGTGCAAGTTACTCATGGGGAGGTTCCAATTGGACTCTAGAGGAAAATTTTTCCCAGTGAGAACAATCAGCCATTGGCACAATCTCCCTGGGTAAGTGGTGGATTCCCCAACATTGGACACTTGTAAGATTCACCTGGACTGGGTGCAGAGCCATCTGGTCTAGATGGTGTTTTTGTCTAGATGGAGCTTTTGCCAGTAAAATTTGGAATAGGTGATTCTTGAGGTCCCTTCCAACCTGGTATTCTATGATTCTGTGATTTTGCTGTGACTACAATGGCACTCTTTGGAAGTATCATGTATTGATCTGATCTTGTATTTTATGCAAATAACAATATACCCATTTGTTTTCTGAATGGAGGATCACACCTTATTCTTCCTCTCTCTTATCTCTGCAAACTTCCCTGAGCTACAGCTGTTTTTAAATACTCTGCTGCCCATGAGCTGAGTACCTCCACTCCTACCTTTTGAACTTTTGTTAGTCTATTAATCATATTCTGAAAAGGTTGGGGAAAAGTGACTCCCTGGTATAAAACCTGAAAGTGCAGCTGTGAAATTATAACTCCTTGCTGGAGAGGAAGAAGGTGACATTTTTAGCCTTTTCAAGTCAAGATTTTGGCACAGGGCCTCATGGTCACTATGCCGCTTTATTAAACGTGGCCTACTTACGTCAAGGGCTGTACAAGGGTTTCATTCATGTTTTGTTCCACAAATATATTTCTAAACCTCATGCAAAATGAGAGACAGTTCCCTAATCATGTATCGGGGATTTTTTTCTTGGATCTGAGAGTTGGCTGTTTATATGGATGATAAGTACTAAGCTATTTTTGGGTGACTGGAAGGCTCTTTAGACAAGCTTTTCACATGGCACTGGTGTGCCTAGTGTGTGATCTGATACAGAGGAAAGACTTGTATGTCATTTTCTGACCTTCTGCTATAGTTGACCTGTAATACAAAAGGTTATCTTTCTTGTATAAATCCTACTGCAATTATTAAGTAAATATTAGTCGAGAAGCACACTCGTTTAAAGAGAAATGAGAGAGCAGTTCCAAACTGAAACTTGCCAGGCAAAAATTTAAGCCTTCCTTACTTTATGCTTTAGCTAAATTCACCACACAGCTTCAAGTAGCTGATTGGTGCTGTCTGTTCCATTTCCTTGAGGTCCTAGTGGTAAAAGCAATGAATCTCTGTTTCCTAGTCTTCTAAAGACTGCAATAAAACCTACTCTGTAGATTTCAGCATTTCTCTGAAGTCAACGATAAGCTGAATTTTAAAGCAAGATATACAGAATTCTAATGCAGCTTTAGTCCACTTTTGCATTTTTAAAAGTTTTATAGAAGATGGAGATACTCACCCTTTACAACACAGATATGTGCGTGATGTGGAAACAACCTATTAGCGAGTCAGAAGCAGAGATGAGAATGAAGCACAAGCATCCCTTCTCTAATTGCTAAATGAATGCATCTTCCTGACATGGAAAATGTACAGATGGAAAGGGAATTGTAGTGTCTCTCTATATGTCAAACAAAATGCATCCAAGATGCACAGGCTTTGGGTCAAACAATGTCATTAGCTTTCTTTCAACGTGCTATTTGAGACTCAGACATGTTTCAGGAAGGGAAAACCAGCCAACCTCAGCATTGCACTACCTATTTTTTACAGCACTACCTTTTTTCAAGCACGTAATCAGAAGGCCAAATTACGTAGCACTTAGTGAGCCCACTCCACTTAATTTTTCTTTGGAATAAATCAAGTGGGATTGTCTTTACATAAAAAGTGCTTACTTTGGCTTCTCAAAATCCTCGATAGTTTTCAGTGGTTCTTGAGTCCAACTGCAATAACAACAATATTAATAGTCAGCAGCAAACAAAATGTGTCAGCTGTTTTTGCAGTGGATGTTTTAAGAACTGTCAAATTCATCTACATGTTGTTAATCTCTTCCCCAAGCCCTTTCTCAGTTTTCTCTAATGGTTTCCCCTCCATTTCCTTCTGTCTTTGGGTAATGAGATGCAACCCAGGACTTTAAAAAAAACCAGTTAAAGGTCACTAGATTGCCAAGTCAATTAAAAAGGAGATTTAGAATCCAAATGCAACTGTATTAAAGACATTCTAATTAAAACTTACACAGTGTTTTGTACTGTATATATGAAAATAGTGTAGGAATAAGAAAGAGATTAGCTATGAACTGGCGCCTGCATGGTCTTTGGGGAGCAGGGGGCTTGCTGAGCCTTCACAGCCCCAAGGATCAGCAAGCTTGGCCAAGAAGCTCATGCTGTAAATCATACTGACTTCAGAAAAAGCCATGCATTCATTTTAGGGCAGCTGTTTTGCCATGCTGTCCTTGGCCAGCTATGCCATCTGACAAGAATTACTTGAATACCCTTTTAAAATCAGCCTCTTCGTTTAGATTACACCCCAACTTGCTAGAAAATATTGAGCCAGAGGTTTTTTGATCAAAATATCAACCAAAGTTCCATGAGCCCTTGCTAAATCCAAGGTAGGATTATAACTAAGCATGATTGCCTCAAGAAGACTTGGAATGCGAAGTGAAGTAGGAACAAACACTTTCTGAACATGCAACTTGCAAACAGAAGAAAGCATTTATCCTTCTGTCGTTGCTGGGCATGAGGTTGCTGAAGCTAAATCACAGCCAGCATTAATTACAAGATAGTCATACTAACCTGGAGAAAATCAAGACCATAGAAGTTATATTTATCTCCTCTTTTGATACTGAAAGAAATGGGAGCAGGGCCAATGGAACATCTACCCCATATTCCAGCTTTATTACCAGATTGCAGATTCTTTTTCCCTTGTTAAGCAGCAATAAAAGGTGCATAAAGAACTTGTTTGGTGACTTTCTTAGTGGGATTATCACTGCCCCTTGTCCTGTTGGTACCTGCCCTTACAAGCAGTCCCTCCCCAGCTTTCTTATAGGCACCTTTCAGGCACTGAAAGGCCACTATAAGGTCTCCCCTGAGCCTTCTCTTCTCCAGGCTGAACAAGCCCAACTCTCTCAGCCTGTCAATGTCCATGTAATTGATGCAGGTATTAAGCAGTACTTGTCCCAATCCAGACACCTGAGGGAGACCATTTGTTACAAATCTCCACCTGGACATCGAGCCATTGACCACTACCTTCTGGATGTGGCCATCCAAGCCATTTCTCATCTACTGAACAGTCCGTCTATATGTCTCCAATTGAGAGAGAAGGTTGTTGTGGGTGACCATGTCAAAGTCCTTACAGAAGTCCAGATAGATGACGGTCAAGGCATGTACTATTTCCTCTAAAAAGAATCATAGAATCATAGAATTGTAGGGGTTGGAAGGGACCTCAAGAGATCATCGGGTCCAAACCCCCTGCCAAAGCAGGCTCCCAAGGACATATCACTCAGATAGGTGTCCAGACAGGTCTTGAATATCTCCAGAGAAGGAGACTCCA
>VZTU01010759.1:288-22820 GCA_013400835.1 Zapornia atra | reverse complement strand
TATTCATTACACTTTTTCTGCTTCAGTCTGAAGAAAAGGAAGAGATGAAGACATGAAAATCTGGTAAAAGTTTCTGTCAAGAAGAGAAAAATCTCATACCTCTACTATCAATAGACCTGTTCACAGCAACCATGGGGAACCTTAGGCATCACTAGTTGCTGATGCGGATATTATGGACAAAACCCAAAAAGTCTAGCTGGAGAAGCAATGTGAAGAAAACAGAATAGTTATAGACATTTTATGTGACATTTCACAATTGTAAATGATTATTTCACAAACTAAACAACATTTCCTAAATGCTCACAGAATGTTATATCCTGAATCCCATAAAAATTTCTGTGGCTGATCATTCTAGTTTCTTTAAAAATACTGTTTAGAAATGTTGAGCAGAAAGAGTACTGTATAAATACTCAGTCCCAGAGACAATAGTAGGATTGGAACATCTTACTGAGACAACATATGGAGAACTTAAACTGTTTCACCTCTACCATATTGTGTCTAAAATGAGTGTAGAATTTTATGCTCTATCTTAGAAAATGGAATCCTTTCTGTGAGCACTAATTTCATGCATGCATATGCATGTATATACAATTTATTTATACTAAAAGAAAAGAAAATGAAAGTATATGTAAGGTTTCCCAAGTCTTGACTGAACAGTTGCTAACAACTCTTTGGTGGAACAGTCTGTTGGCTTACCCCTATAGTCTCCTGGCTTTCCACTCTGTTGTCTTTGCTACCTCTTTTCTCACTGTGTTAGACTTTCATGTAAACTTTCTCCAAACGGGAAACAAACAACTCCATGCTGATAGTCTGTATTCAAAAACTTATACCAATCTTTTCAAATATAGAGTTTAGGAAAGGACTTGGCAGGCCTTGGTGTATACTGTTCTCTTCAGTGACTCTGCTATGTTAATGGTTTATTTATCCCCAAAACCTGCCTTTCTGTTATATGGCCTATGAATTCTTTGCTATTGGGAAGCATGTTAAAAGATGCTTTTATTTTTGGTTTGCTTGGTTTTTATTCATGAGTTGAACGGTGCAGGAGATCAGACATGGCCCTGGATCATGTCATAGATGTGTTATTGCAGGTCTGGATTAGGTGCAAATAGATTCCCTGACAGGCTGGAATTAATTAGGAGTCACAAATCAGATTCTAATGCCCTGGGATTAAGAATGAAACCTTATAGTTGCATTGTAATTTATTTCTGTATATCTGTAGAGCTCACAGAACAATACTGAAGTATGGATTGAGATGCTGTAGTAAGAGATTCCCCTGCCAAAAAAAGGTACTGAGTAATGGCAGTGTCTGCCAGAAGTCAGTTGTACACTGTACCATAATCAGTAAGCCATAATCCATACAAACATTTCCACACAAAGATAGAATGGACAGCAGTAGTGTCAGCTGCCCACACTGCCCTTTGAGTAGCAAGACCGAATGCTTCAACTCCCTCTTGTCATGCTAGCAATCATCCAACTTCATATTCAAAGCTAACAAAGTCCATCTATAGAGGACTCTAATTGGGATACAATTTGCTTTAGCTTATTTGTGATTCCTCCTGTCATTTCAGCTGGCTACAGCAGCTTTAACTAAAAGCCATATACAAAGTGCTCGTAAATTACTACTTTCTTCTACACTAGTGGTAATGTAAATAAAGTCATTCTTACTGCTATTTATTGTTATTATTATTTGTTCACTTTATGACAAAAAAGTGTGCTAGGATAAGGCTTTACAAAATAAACCTCATAATTCCTCCCCCGAAGAGACTCCAGCTTGTGCTCAGAGGCAGGAAACAAAGCTCCTACTTTGCAAATATATGATTCTGGCAGGAAAAAAAAAACCAAAAAGCTACAACATTGAAAAGAGAGAGAGCATGAGAGAAAAAAAAGCATACCATGGCAGAAAGCAAATCTTTTACCTTGCATTAGATACAATACTGAGTCTACCTCTAGCTCAGTCATTGTCCCTCTAGGTGATTTTAACTAAATCAATCACTTAACATATCTAGGCCTCAATTTCTCGATTTATCATTTATATATGTCATAACTATTGAATATTCTATTAGGAAAGGTACTACCTGAACAGTGATATGAGATGTGATGAGACTGGAAAGCAGTTCAGTACTACTGAAAGAGTCAAGGAACAAAGGGAAAGACACGAACAAGCCGGCCCTCTTGAAGCAGTAGTTAATTCTTATAGTTGCCTACCTCCCGGTGAAAATTAAGCCTAATTCTGGTCGGTTTATTTTCCAAAAGGTAAAAGAAGGGCTGTTAACAGCTGTCCAAGGGTTGTCACCACCTGAAAAAGAAGCTTCTCTTCCTTGTGACTAAGAAGGAGGTGCTAGAGCAGGAGGGATATGGGAATGTTTTATGGAGTGGTTCTGAAAGAGTTAACCCTTGATGTGCAAGGAGGGAAATAAAAACAACTTTTCAGGATTTATGATTTATATGATGTACTGCAAAATCACATATTCATAAATAGTGTATCCATTAATATAAATTGTGCAGGCCATCTACATCTCTTCTATTTAAATTGCATGAACAACTTACAGTTCTGTAAAGTCTTTGAAATAATCTAAAATAAAACATAACAGTAACAGTGACAACAATAATAATGAAATTCCATTTAATTTGTGATCCTCCTGTCCTTTGTAAATTCAGGTCTTTACAACAATTTGAAGAAATCAGTTTAATAACAACGCTACATGGTAACTCATTGCACATTAAAGTTCACAATTTTTCTTGTAATGGAGATAGCTCTGGTATTGCAAAAATCTTTATGTTTTATGTTCCATACTTTTTCATGGGTTTTTGTTGCACTTTTGTACCTGACCTCTTTATTTCATGGGCTTTTTTTTTTTTTAGTTTACAATCCCCTTTTCATCACCATGGGCTTTATTAATATTTTATCTTCCAGAAAAGTATGTACCCTTTTTGTCAGATCATCCTTGAAAGTTCAGAGAAAAAGAACAAAAGTGAAGCCTGTTATACAGACTCATGGATCTGATCTCAGATTCCTTCGAGATACTGTGTGCTAGGTTAGACAGCGTAAAGGGGCCCGCAAAAGGTGTAGACTCTCTTGCTACATAGTTAGTACTCCCATATAGCAAATTCCAATCTTTTATTTTGTCTCTGTAGTCTGATTTCACAGAAGCCCCATGTGCTAAATCAGTTCAAGGAAACACTGGGCTAAGTTGGAAATATTGTTAAAAGATGAGACAAGGATGTAAAAAAGCATGTGATGGGTTCATGAATTAATTGATCAGATGTGAACAAGTATGCTACTGTAACATACTCTAAGTATGTCCCTTACTGCAGTTCTGAGAACAGAATGTTTACTGAGAGCTGGCATTCTTAGAAATTTTAAAACACACTATACAGAAAACAAAGGAAATGTCATAGCTGTATGGACAGCCCTGGCAAAGGAGGCTGACAAATTTAAAATGAACCCTGTATCAGAGGATGTGGTCTGACGCCAGAGTCACACTTTCCCTGTAAGATTTAATGACTTTCCTCTTAATACCCCAAGCGAAACAAAAAGGTCTGTATAATGTATGCACATTTAGAAAGCTGTGCGCTCCCTCCGCTGTGCATCACAAAAGCGAGGAGAGCACTGAGAAATCCACCCCCGTAAGGCAGAGCTGTCAGAGGAAGCCTTGCGGAGCCACATGCTGCATCTTAACAAAGCACTCTGCAGGAACCTGCAGCTGGTGGGCTGTGACTTCAGAACAGCGTGCCAAGGCAGGGACACGGAAAGGCATTAAGCGGTTATGCCATGCGCTCTGTCTGGGGAATCTTGACAGCCCAAGACACACATACTTGAAAAGCTTTGGAGAATTAGCACTCGTTGAACTCTGTCAGTCCTTAGGGGACAGGAACTCGCAGGAAAGCATGTTGAATTGTAAAGCGGAAATACAAGACAACATAGGGATGGATATAAAGCAAACAGGCTTTCATGACTGTTGAGCATGAAAAGTGATTACTCAACATTCAGATCTGGGAACAGACTCTTTACCTTCCCAGCAGTATATCTTTATGACAAGGAAGAGTTCTCTACCTTCCTCCACTGTACCGTAGAATGCAACACTGAAGGTAATGTGAGAGAGGCATGAATGGTGGGTCTTTAGTACAGAGCAATTAAAAACCCTTCATTGAGGAAGAAAGGCACTGAGGTTACCAGCATGTTGTATCTACTACTTTCAGAATTAATGGAACAAAGGTTTTCTTCTATGACTTCGTGATACAGTTAACTCAAACTGGAATTAAGAGGAGATCCAGGAACTGTTTAACTTTGTGACACTAATTTCACATGCTCATGAAACTGTGTGTATACTGAAAAATCTTTTTTAATATCTGATGGTGAATACAAATAGACACAGACTTACATCCATTTATATATTTACTTAGTGCAGATATATCATTAATATAAATATTGCATTAAAAGAATAACCTTTTAAAAACTTGGCCTATGTCTCTGTGAAGTGGGTTGTTAATTTCACTCTGAAGGTAGTGGTGAACGACAAGTCATGATCATTCAAAATTGGTTCTAAGCACAAGAATCTAACCTACACTGATTCAGTAACTTTAAAGAAAATGAGAATAATGGCCTAAATTCCTTTTATATTTGGAATTTAGTATGCAATTACCAAATTGTTTAAAAGTTATCTGTGGCTAAATCCGTAAAAGTAGATTTAGCACAGTGAGACCATTCTTTGGCCTTAGTCAGTGTTCCACATCTGTGCTATAAAACACTCCTAGTCCTCAGCACAGGGTTTCTTGAATGTACTTTGTCTACTGGCAATGCTTCGTTCCTTCTTGTAAATCCTGATTTGTACCTGGATGTTGTTTGGGTGTTCTATATACAAAGCATTCTTATGGCTATTCTCACAATACATGATGACCCTGTGTCTGGAAGCATTCCCTTCCAGTGGTTAATTTAATAGCGTAAACCTACACTGAACCTCTCAGTGGCTTTCCTACAATTTCCTTGTCTCTGGCCACCTCTAATCTGGAGGGAGCCTACTGCCCTCTCAGTGCTGGTGTAGGTGCTCCAGAACCTTTCTTTCTGAGCTTCTTTACACTTTATGGTTAAACTCAGAGGAACCCTGAGTAAGTACCAAATGTGTTGCTCCAGAAACAACAGAGCTGCATCAGCAGACCACTGTATGTTTCAGCTGGTCCTTTTTTATGGGACTTAAACTTGTGCTGTAATAGAGATTTAAAAGTTGACTCCAGGGTTGTTTGGATAGCTTCTCAGTACCACATCACTCAGTATGGACTATGGCTTTCAAATACCAACCAGAGTGGAACTAGAAAGGTTTACAAAGCTGGGCTATGTTCTCAAGGTACTGCTTTGGATCATTTTTACAGAAGTTAAAGTAGACCCAAGACTGTGCCCCAGATTTGTGATATTAAATAATGTGTTGAATCATTTATCAAACTTCATTTAAGCCCTAAATTCACCAGTGTCTTGTTTATTTTTTAATACTCCTTTATAAGTAGATCAGAATAATTACTGTTGTGATTTTACAGTATTTATGATCCATTTTGAGGGACTCGTTAAAAATAAACAGTACAGGGACAGGCAATTATCATTAGCAAACATCAACACAAAAACACAAATAAAAGACCATTAAAAACTGAAAAATAATTACCCCAATTGTTCTTTCTGCCTTTTAGTCAGCTAAACATGTTGTTACTGGCTGATATAACTTTAGTTACCAACCTTTGTCAGAATCCCTTCTCCCATTAAGGTCTTAACTTCTTTATCTGTAACGCTGAAAAGGAATTGGATGCCTCAAGTTTTTTGGGGATTTTTAATAAATTCTGCCAAAATCTCAAGACTTTGCCAAAATGGTTGTTTCATTTATTTTTCTTCAAGATTTTTACACTATCTTGGAGCACCTACATAAGTCTGAGAGAATGTAAGTGGGTCTGTTTCTGGGAGGAAAAAGAATGTTAATCCCTTGTTGCAGATATGTTTGGCTTTATAAACAGTGATATCATATTTCCCACTATCACCTCCTCCCCTGCCTAGAAAATGTAAGAAGAAAGATTAGAAAATGAACTCTTCTTTTCAATAAATGTCTGGCAAGGGTTTTTCAAACTGCCAATTAAATTGTGTTTGTTTTTATTTCTGTCTCAATTGCTAAGAGCCAACTGCTGCTTTCAGCTACATTGGGATAAATCTGGGGTAACAAAGGAAAGTCAGAGAAAATTAAGTGCAAAGAACATCAAAGTTAATGAGAACAGTTTCCTCTGAAGACCTTACAGTTGCTATTTATCTGCAACTGAAAGAAAAAAGAAAACCCAGACTGTGCTCACTTATATCAATCAAAAAATGCCATGAATGCTTAAATAAGCATTCTCCTTCTTTCCCATTCATCAAAGCACTTAGGTATATGCTTAAGTCTAGGTCCATTATTTGAACATAAATAAATATAAAATACACACTTTATGCTAGGCTCTGCTCTTTAGGGGTAGGCATTAGCAAGTGTTTAAAATTCAAACATTATTCTAAAGGCATAACATCTGTAGCAGCAGCAGTGATGAGGTTATGGTTTCATTGGTGAGGTTCACCAGTAGGAAGAAGAACTGGGCCTTGCAGTTTCCTCTCCAAGTTTAACAAGCTTATCTCGAAGTAAATTATGATGACAAAGGTGAGATCAGAACGTTTTACTTTATTTCAGAGACTAACAGAAATCTACTGATTCTGTTACCTTGCTCTGGAACATGTACTTAAAAGTTTTGGATGCTCAGTTGAAATGGATGACCCTTCCCATGATGTGAAATGTTCTGTGTTAGTAACCTAAAGTCAGTGCAATAGCTGTTATCAGTTAGAAGCTCCAGAGAACTTTTGTCTCCATGCCATGTTTTGTATTTTTATAGCTAATGAATCAGGCACTCATAGCATTTTCTTGTCCTACTGCCAGTGCCTGCATAGGTTACTGCTATCCAAGATGTGGATTTAGCTGGAAATTTACAATTAAAAAGTAATAGAAAAAAATTAAGGGAAGCCTAGGGAAGGAATTGGCAAGTTGAAGCTGGATTCTTGTTTTCTCATTAGTGTCAGTAAAAATTAAGCCTTACCTACCTGAATCAATGGAATTACACTTAATGGAATGTCAAGCAGATCTTCTTTGATGAAATGCATTCTGTTAAAAGCTGTCAGCGGTGTGGTTCTATATTGGTGTTGTGGGTCAAGGTGTTGGTAGCAGAGGGCTGCAGGAGTAGCCTCTGTGAGAAGAAACCAGAAGCTGTTCTGTGTCAGACCCAGCTGGTTCCAACAGGCTCCAATGGGCACCACAGGTCATGGCTGAGCCTGTTAGCCAAGCTGGTGGTGCCTCTGTGAAAGGGTAGAAAACACTGCAGCAGTTGTGAGAGACAAGAGTTACAAAAAAATGTTAGAGAAACAACCCTGCAGACACCAAGGTCAGAGAAAAAGTAATTCAAGGAGTTTCTCCAGGCATTAGAGAAGAGATTCCCCTACAGCCTGTGGAGAGGGCCTTGGTGAGCCAGGTGGTCTCCCCCGTAGCCTGTGGAGACCACATAGTAAAACAGGCTTTCTTGTACAAACTATGGCCCATGGAGAGGAGCCCATGCAGGAGCAGTCTGTTCCTGAGTGCTGAACCCCATGGAAAGGATCCATGCTGTGTCAGGGAAAAAGGAGGAGGAGGAAAGAGCAGCAGAGACCATGCTATGAACTGACTACAAACCTCCATTCCCATCCCACTGTGCTGCCTGGGGAAAAGAGGTGGAAGAGTCAGGGATAAAGGAGTGAAGTTGAACCTGGAAAGAAGTGGGCATGGGGGGGAGGTGCTTTTAGTTTTGTCTGTGTTTCTCACTGTCTTCCTCTATTTTCAATTATTTTCAATTGGGTTTTCTTGGGGTTTTTTTCCGAAGTTGAGTCTGTTTTGCCTGGAGCTGGTAAGTGCAATCTCAGTCACAACCTTTTCCATCTTGGTTTTCTCCCCTTGCCTTGTTGTGGAGGGCAAGTGAGAACGTGGCTGAATGAGCGTCTGACAGCTGTCCAGTGTTAACCCACCACAAGTTCCAACAAAGACACTGAAGGAATGAAGTTGTGCTGATTTATACTATCTACAGTATCGGTACCTTCTTTTCCATTACTATAAAATTAAACTATTTGTATCAACAAAATAAACAAGTGCTGTTTAATTCTGAATGTTGCCATAGATAAGAATATTTACTTGGCAAGAAAAAGGGATGGGCAAGAAAACCTCACTATCAACACAAGTCTTAAGCCAGGCATTTGGCAAACTGTTGCTTTATTTAGAGGCTAAGATCCCAATATGTTTTACTCAAGGACGATTCTATATTGTCTCATTAGTACTCCAAATAACGTAGCTTATACTGGGCTCCTTGATTCTAAGAAAGGACCCTCCTAAATCTGCAAAGCTAAATTAATTAAGTAGTTTTAACAGCTTTTCCACTACATGAATTTTGGTACTGTAATTTATCTTAGGTAAATTTTATTTAATATATTTAATAACATAATACATTTATATGTAATATACTTTATGTATTTTATAATATTTAGGTTCATTTTAATTAATTTGTATTAGGTTAATGAAAAGGTAAGTGTTGCTAGAATCAACACAACCATGTTAAAACCCTCAGGAGGGTAAAGACTTTGGCCTAGGATAAACAGCTTTAACTCATTTATTCAGGACTAACACTTGCAGTGGAGTATTTCTTAAAAGTTTGAGAAAAAAAAAACGGAAGATATTCTTTCTTCCCCGCTTCAAAACAAAACAAAACTGTATGCCCTATAGTTCTCCTTCCTTTGATTCTTTTTGTTTCATGCTAATTCCCTTCCTTATGTATATTCTGCTTTGTGACAGCAAAAGGAAAAAAAATCACAGTCCGACACCTTTAAAAGTTATTCTGTGTTGTCCCTTTCAGTTTCGTATACAGTCTGCCTCACAGCACATAAGAGCCCTCAAGAAATTTATAAAAAAAACAAAATGTTTTCAAAACAATTCTGTGCCTGCAAGGTGCTGCTAATAATCTGAAAAGGAACTGTATGAAATCTTTCCACACAAACTAGAAACAAAACTGAAAATCCTTAAATAAACAATTTTTGCCATGCCTCCATTGTAGCAAGTGCAATGCATTAGAAATGTCCTGGAACTCACAAACTATAGTGTTTATTTTTTTAATATAAAACAAGAGGCCTTCATCTTCTCACAAGCTGCAGTAAACTTACTTTTATGTGAATAGCATTTATTTATTTTTGTTTACTTAGGCTAAGAAAAGATAAAACATAAATTATGCATAAAACCTGCCTGTATTTTGGAAACAGTAAGGGCTGGAAAATGGTCAAAATCTACATGACCTGTCAAGGTCTTTTCCTGTATGTTTTTCTGTGACACTGCTATAGAGCTGACTCATTTTCATGGAGAATATGTGTCTGAGGACTGTGAGGACTTTAGGTTCCCCACAGCCTCCGGCTGCTAAAGAGGACTCCAGCTGCTTGGCCTTGGCTTGTTTTGTATTATCTCTTGCTTGTTTACATTCCGGGGGCCCTTCCTAGTAGAAATGCTTTGGTCTTCCCTTCTCAGCTGTCTCTCTTTCTCATTCTTGTTCTCTTCTCTCTTACTCTTCCAGTAAAAGGTTACCTTGTGTTTCAGAAAAGAAAGTTTGATGACAGAAAAACAGATTTACTTTAACATCCTTGAAAAAGGACAGAATCAAAATGACTGTTCTGTCTCCAGTTACAAAAGATAATTTTACCTTTTGCCTGAGCATTTAGGGCACTCCTCTAGAAGAAGGTGGGAGTCTGCTGGGACACCTGCACTGGTGGAAGTGTGATATTTCATACAAAGTGAAAGAATTTCAATGGTGGGAAGCAAGGGAGCACTACATACAATTGGTCTTAAGCTATAGTTAGCTTCTATTGTTGAAGTTTCTGCATTTAATATGTCTTATCTTAATACAAGCAGAGTAGGTACTGAAATTAATTTTTTGCAGTTTTCTTTTTTAATATGATAGTAATTATTGATCTGTGCATATGAATGGGGGTTTTGAGCCTCCACCTGCTCCAGCTGGCTTTTGGAAGGACTCATAAGTACATGGTGTTTGAGGAATCGCTTAGGTGGCTATCTCGAAAGAGGAAGTTTGGTTTAGGTATCTCCAGAGGAGAGTCCCAAGGGCATGCCTACACCATGTAGTACAGCATCATACTCAACCTGGAGCTGTGCAGCTGTGTAAACTGAGAGCAGAGCTAATTAACTGGTGTGTTTGTACTGCTTCCCAGATGCAAATGATTATCTTTCAGTGGCACATCACTTTACTGTGTAAAAAAAAAAAAAAAGGCCAGCTTCCTCAGAGCTTGTTCAGTGATCCCTAGCAAAACCTTGAATTACACCGCAGAGATGTCTCGCATGCCCAAGACATCTAGGGAGGAAGACAGCACACCTCGCCACACCACTTGCCTTCTACAAAGCCTCACTCGCTGGTCCACTGGCTTTTGTGACTCCCTTTTCCATACATAATGCAGAAGAGCTAAGATCCTCAACGTGCTACCTCCAGTTGGTGTTTCCAGTTTCACAACATCTGTCACTTTCAAAGTGAGAACTACTCTGATCTACTGTCCTTGTGTATCTAATCCAGAAAGCACACAGAAGATGAATAAATATGTAAAATATTTACATATTTAGCAGCTATTGTTGCATCTCTTTAAAATGTGAAATTATGCATTAGCATATTCAGACTTTAACATTAAATCATTATGTCATTTAATTTAATGATATGATTAAGTATGATTTAGCCAAATTCAATTGGTGACAGTAATTGTAATACATGAAAATATGCACTGTCAGATTCAAACTTATTTCTTTTTCAATATCTAATTGCAGCTATTCAACTCATCACAAAATATCATTGAAGTTTTCTAATATCAGGGGGTTTTGGTCTCTCTTTGTTCTTTTCTCCATATTTTCCAGACAACATTCTTGCAATGAAATGGATATGAATCACCTTACATTGATGAAGATGTATGCTTGTCTGCTAAACTCCCAATATATCTGCTTAGTTATTCAATTTTTCATATTCACTCAAGGTTACACAATCTTTCCAAACACAAATATATAAATAAAAATATAAATGCCTAGGAAAAAGGGAATGTAGACAGTAAGTCAGAGCCTTGTCAATCACAATGAACAGACTTCTAGTTCTGTGAAGATATTACCAAATTCTGATATTGTATTAGTGGTAGTGAACAAAGATCAAATGATCTTTCTCTTTTCTATGTGCAACATGAAATACTTGCCGGAGTGAAAGAGGGAAAGTCTGTCAATAGGGAAGAAATAATTTTCCTAATGAACATGCAGAATGATCCAAAGGGACAACTTCTAATTGGTGGAAAAATAGACATCTAAATACTCTGAGTATACAAGTAAGAGTGTGCTCAATTAATGAACTAGAGATAATAACATAATCTATTTAATGAAGTGATCCTTTAAATTCTATACTAATTTTCTTCACCAACTAAAATAACAATAGCATTTATCTAATATAGTGCTTTAAGCCCACATTATAGAATTTTATAAGTCATTTTAAATTGTCCAGATTGAAATTATTACATAAGAATGAAGTGTTATTTCTGGCACATCTATCATGGCTTCTCATGGAAAGCACTTATTTAATTAATTTATTGAAATAGTTTACTTAATTAATAACTTTGACCAGTATTGGATCTGGACTGAATGATAGTCCTCACTTCCAGCCTTCTCTGAAAAGAATGTATAAAAAGTAAATGTAAACAAAAAGCAACTGATTACATCTAATTAACGGATGATATCAAAAGGCTGAGCTACAAAAAATGTGTGAATAGAAACATGGAATGTATACCTCATTGCCTCCGTAAAGAAAGCAACACTGTTAACAGTAAGTGAGGCAATTGAGATGAAATAGTTAGATGCACAATAACAACATAATGAGTGGCAAAAAAAAGAAAGAGCACATCTGCTAACAAGAGACAACACTAAGTAAATTTATAATAAGGATGATGGACAGCTTTCCCAGAGACAGTACAGCCTAAGGTCAAAGAAAACAATTAAATGTTTTAGTTGAAAGCAGTTTTCAAGGATTTACATGGAAATATGAAAGATACTTTTGATTGCTATTCAAATGTTATTTAGCAGAAGGAACTCAAAACATGATTCAAAACAATGGCAGAGCTTATCTAAAAAGAGATGTGTATTGTGTCAGCCTTGACAGGGATCATGCATACAGAGCAAGGATGTAAAAATGCATTTCCTTTTTTTAGCATTGATTTATACCAACACAGGTCTAGGGAGTCCCTAGGAGCAGTGGAAGCCTTGAAGTCTTTTCATTAACCTTCAATGGGAGTGAGCCTGCTTCTCTGCACGTACAGCTGAGGAAAGTTCAATGTTATTCAGAATATAACTTCTTTATCAGAAAATGACAATTTTTTTAAAAAATCTCTCTTTATGATACTATTTACATTTTAGAAACAGTAAAACAGCTTTGTGCCTGAGACCTCAATTTTCCAGAGGACGTATTTCATCTTTCTAGTGAGCTGTAATGATGACAGAGAGTATGTAGCAAATCAGATAGCTTAATAATGGTCAATCAGATGGAATAATTATATTTACTCAAGTTTCCAGTGTGTCATTGAAAAATATGGGTTCTGCTGCTTCAGCATTTAACTAACTGAGATTCATTTTCATTTTAGGAGGAAATGCTAATGATCTTACGTATTTCCTAAGTGGATCAGATGAGTATGGAAAGCAAAATCTGGATCTTATAATCACCCTGTGCTTCAACTGAAACTTTTTAAAAACAGTGAACATAGTACCATTCACTTTGAAAACTATTGGCCTTAAGAAACAAAATGTCAGCTAAATAAGGTATTATAACATGCTTTACAGAAGAGACATTTTTGTCCAACTATTTCTGAGTTTGTTAATCTGATTTTTTTCTGTATTGTTGAATATTTACGTCAATTAACTATAAAAATTACCTGCAACCGGGCTACCATCAGAATGATGTTGTTTGTGATTTTTTATTACAAAGTAAATTTAAATCTCAGCATCAGCAGTGGCAATACATACCTCAAATTGCCATTTTCAAAGTCAAATTAGGTGTAAGAATATCACTTTGATTTGGAATAGATTTGAAATTTTATATTTTAAATCGCTGGGCTTTGAGTTATTTATCTGCTAGCTTTACCATGGGTGTGGAAACTCTCATGGCCTGAGGTCCATTTTGAATTCCCCAGGTGAATATTATGCCTTCAACATAGAGAGTTGATGAACATACTTGTTGGCTAAGTATGCTCATATACATCTGCCAAATGGCCTCATGCCTGCTAACATATTGGTCAGACACATGTCTTTGGGTGCTAGTGCCAAGAAAATTTCTAACTCTTGGATGCCATATCTTCTAAAGGAAGTAGCACTGAGATGTTATCACTACATATGCCTTTTTCTTTTAGCTTTAACATACATATTCAGCTGAATTCTCCAACCAGCAAAGCAGCACAATGAAAAGGAAAGTGAGGAGTCTGCTGATGTTCATGCCTTTTCATAATATGATTAGCAGGTTCTTCGGGACCTTTGACAGCAACATACACAATTAAACTGCTGGAGCAACCGTGATACTGCAGCTCTCTGGAGAAGCAATATCAGTGTGGACGCCTCCGAGTAAAACCTAGTTTGGAGATGGACTGGGAAGAGCTACTTCAGCAGGTGGCGGTGTTCCTTCTCCCTGCCTTGTTCTTCTCAAACCACAGCCTTTTCTCCACAGGACAATAATATGCTGAGATGGCAGAATGATAATGAGCCAGGAAGAGTGTGCTGTTGCTGTTTTTTATTGAGTGAAAAACAAACAAACCAACCCACCTGTGAAATTTAAGCTACTGCAAATGATTGAAGTTACAGCTAGTGGTGGAAGAAATTAATTAAACAGGCTATGCAAGTCTTTTAACCCCATTCTGATCTGAGATTAAAACTCTTTATGTGTCTAGAGAATATGATCTCAGAATTTTATAAGGCAAATACATTAACAGAAAACATTCTGTATGAGATCAAATAAGGCTGTCGTTTTTCTTCATGTATAGATAGTCAATCTAAATATTTTGATTTGTTGTTATTAAAATGTTTGCTTTTTAGACAGTGTATGTGTAAATATATGTTAATATAACATATAAAATAATCAGATTTCAGAATTATGTTGTGGATTTTCCCTAATTCTTACGTTTTTAATAATTGGTGAACAATTACATTTTGCATTATAAAAATAGTAATAATTTATTCAAATGAAGACTGGGCATCTCTGTCAGGGTACATTTGGGCTGATAGTACAACTAACAGGGTAGAAAATAAATAAAGCCTAATCAGAACCAAAATGCTTTCTAGAAAAATTTCACTATAGGAAGAAAAAAATATCTTAGAGCAGTTACTTCCATTTGTAAGAGAGATGTCCCATTTGTAAGAAATTTTATGTCAACTCCTTTTTTAGAATTTCTAAAATGTTGGGGTGTGTTCTACTAGGGACTGGAAGTAATTTTTAATTATTTTTTTTAAAGTGAGAATTTACAACATTTTTGCCTGGGAAGAGAGTCATAAATACAAAATGTCTCATAAGAAAACTTCTGAAACTGCCAGACCAGTTTTATTTTGGAATAGCTGATACTTGTGTAAGCATAAAATCTGATATGAACCATTTGAAATTTGTCTATATCACTAGCATGAATTGATCTTATTCAGGTATTTCCTGCGGTGTAAAAGGGAGTTCTGCATCAATATATATTTCAATGAAATTGGGGAAGAAGAGCTATTTTAGCATTGGAAAGATAGATCTTGAAACAAAAAAGTGGCTAGAGGTACTTTTTGATTTGGTTTCAACTTCTGAAAAAGTCCCTTGGTCATTTGTGTTGAACTTATGTATTTAAATGTCTCTGCATAGTGAGGTACTTGTCAGACATAGTATAGCAATAAATGCAAAGTGAAGGGGCCCTTGTACCTGTTTGAAGCCCAAAGAACAATTTGTCACAGGCTATTTGATTGTGAAAGTTAGTTTGGAGATTTGTGGCATTAGCTGCATTTTAAAACCATTTGTGGAATAGGATAAGATAGAAATATCTCAGTAATTAGCTGATTAGAACACATGGTGTGTGGGCTGGTTGAGAAGGCAGGAATATTGTCTAGCAGAGAGCAACTAATGAAGTCTCATGACTAACTATTCTAAGCTAATTGTCTATGGGGGTCAGCAAAGGATTCTCCCACTCACCCCCTCCGACTCCCTTCCCCCACCCCCATGTTTAGTTAAACTGATTAGACTTCTCATATTTTTTACTTTCATATTTTTTTCTCCCCTCACCCTAAATGTAAAGCTTTACCAAAAGACAAGAATCTTGGCCTTTATTTGATTTCTTACAATACAATTCACAACAGTATTGAAATAAAGGGTGGATACAGCTCCAGATACATTTTGAGGAGGTTTGAGGAACATATGTTGTGCAGCTCCTCTTTAATGGGATCTAGAGGGCAAGGAGATGGAAAACCCTAGGAGTCTCTCTGGTAAATCCAACTCTGTAAGCAAAGTGATCATGGTTACTTTCAGGTAATTGCTAAATTTGGAGGAAGATGAAAGGAAAAGGAGCAAAGGGAAGGGTCATATAGATGTGACCCACTGTTACTAATTCAACTGGGAGAAAAAAATCAAGAAAAAGCTGGCAATTTCTTAGGCTTTTTCTATTTCAGATTCCAGCATCCAGTTCCATAGAATTTTCTTACCTTTTAAAACTATAGGCCTGTTAATTCAGCAAATACTGTTATTTTGAATGACATTTCAATGCTTAGATAATTGCTTAAAATACGTCAAGGCAAACTGGTAATTACCAGTCTTTCTTATTCCATTTTCCAGAAAGACTAAGGTCTGTCAGTCACGACAGCTCCTTGCCCTTGCTGAGGCTGTAGTTCTGAGAGCAGAGAAAATGTGCAGATCGCAACTAAAATACAATCAATAAATAGAAATATCAATAAATTACATCTTACCACAATCAAAAGCCAGACACTTGTGTAAGAGAAAATTAATTTGTTCCAGAATCTTGCCTGTCTTCCCAGTTTTAAAAATGCCTGGTTTTTTAAAGCATGCCTGTATGAAAGTATACCTTTATTAAGGCCTGCAGTAATACTACTTCAGTTTGATTTGAAATTACTTTGTAGCACTGTTTATCAATCACTTGTAGTTTGAGAGCCTTAAATTCCACAAGAGCTCAGATTAATAGATTGGTGATCTGATTTAAAACATAACCAAAGAGAACCTATGTTTCTTATAACTTTTTGTTTCTTTCTTAAATACCTAGAATTGAAACCGCTACTCTGATTCCACTGAAGCTACTATTTCACATTTTTATTTCAGCCTATGTTTAATATTCACTGCTCTTTAAGTGAAGCAATATTTTTATAATTCCAGACATCTGTACAGCCTAAATAATTTCAAAGGAATTAGTAAAACCGGGAAGTTTATTCCATTATTTATATTTCCTGTTTTTCAAATTTTTTTTAATCATTTTTTCCCACTTTTAAAGGTACAAATATATACTAGCTCTGTTAAAAATCACCTTTGAAGCTGGTGGTGCAACCATGTTTGTCAACCTTAACAGTGACTGAAAGTTCTTGAATGGGAAAAGTAATTAATTCTAAGGAATTAAATAGTTGCCTAAAGATGCTATACACAGTTATATATATTAACTAAGTCTTTACTGTGATCTGAAAAGTTTTTTCTTTCTTTATGATGTGAAGCTCTCCGTGTGTAATAAGAGCAATGTTTCTACTCTTTCAAAAACTGTTACTAAAACCCAATTTACTACCATTAACAGAAAAACAGGGCCAGGAAGAGACATTGTTGAATAAGAATAAAAATAAGAATAAGAATACACACACACTTGCTAGCTGTTGGAAGTGCAGAAATGGGAAAAAATATGAGAACGGTTTGCAAATAGAAACATGGCAAAAATACTACTTAACCAAACAGAAGTCTTCCAAGTTTCTTCTTTTAGACAGTTGCTTTATAACTAAGTACAACTCCCTGCCTGTAAATATTCCTGACATGGGCATATTCTTCCTTTTAAACCTCATCGGCTTCTCTGGAGGGGAGACATAACAATGTTTCTAATTTGCATCTCTTTGCAGCCTCATTTACTGGTTTGCATTTTCCTTGGTCTTGCTTGGGTATTTTATGTGATATTGTTTGCCTGCACCTCTCCAAATGCTTTGAATTTTTACAGTCCTAAATAGATTCTTACACACAATTTAGATTTGTGATATTGCCCTTTTAGAGGCTAGACTAAACATGCATGTGAAAGTAAGTACAGAAGAAATTCTAAATCCCTCTGCATGTTCAGCATTTAAGGAGCTGTCTGTTTGTTTTTCTAGTTCAACCAAAACAACCAAAATCCCTGTGTTTTCTGGCCAGCTTCCCATTATGAAACTTTTTAATGTGTAAACAGCAAGCAACGGGAAACAAAGCAAACACTGTTTTCATGTTGTTCTCCTCCTTGTACCTTATTTTGGCTCCTACTCAACAGACCTTTTGTTCAATTTAGTTCTCAAGGAATCTGTTTTTGGAGGCTCTGGATATAACTGGCCTCAGCTGTTGAGTGTCCCTAAAAATGCTTTATTGGTTTATGGTCAATACAAATCAGTGCTTTTCTTCACAAGGAACACCTTCCTTCTTGAAGTTGATATGTTCACCTAAGCCAGGCTGTACCTAATTATCTACTGTATAGTACTTACTGCTTGATACACCTCTAAGTCATCAGTGCTAATTAATATCTTAACTCTGGATAGAGGCTTGTCCTCTGAGAAGCCTCATTGGGAATGGCTAATGTAAGGCTCTTGTATGCTTTCAGAATGGCTCAAAGGCCTGAAAAAAACTCATACCATGGAATCATATGCCACATGGGATGTGTAAAACTGTTCCCACCCTTTAATATACTTAAAATGACATGTTGGATAATGACACTCACTAAGTGATATCATAGATGAAAAACGGGCCATCAGATAACAATAAACATAAGACTAGATAGAACCATGAATTAAAATATCTGTGGCCAGAGGAGAAGGAAAAGAGAAATGAACAAAATTTATAGGAGTATTGCATGTCTGGATCTGTTTGCTCCTTTCTCTTTGAAGTCAGCATGTGACATATGCATCAAAGAAATGGTCCTAAACTGTACTTTTGAATTGAGTTGAAAATTCAAATGAAGCAAATTCCCTACTGTTAATGAAAATATTAGGAATCTGAACAGCCTTAATGGCTTAAGAATTTCTTTATTTAGTCATGTAGAGAATATTCATGCTACTTTCCAGCCTTTTATAGACTTGTATAAGATAAAAAGATCTTTGTCTTCTAAACTCTTTGCCTTTGCAGATTCTATTATACATGAGTTTACTTATAAAGCCCAGGATAAGTTCATCTATTTTCTATATTTAGCATGGATAGATGTTACTAAGTGACATAATATTTTTGTCATTTTAACATTTCACAGACTAAAATTTTCAAGGTTTTTTCTAGTTCTTGTTAAGAGACTCCTATGTTGATGTACCTTCTTATTCCATTAGCCCACACAAGGTGCCCAGTATCTGAATTAATTCCTCAGAGCTGTCAAGTTCAATACAAGGCTTCAACCCCAACACTGCCACCTCTGCTAATCACAATCTAAGCATCGCTCCATTGAGCAGATTCACTCTACAATGAACTGCTACAACCCACATTATCAAGGCCTGATCTTCCAAAACAGAGCACTACATTTAAAATCTTCTTTTAAATCAACTCAAAGCCTTTATTAATATCCCAGGAAAAAAAAAAAAAAAAACCCAAACAAAACAAATCCAAAGAACAAACACACAAACAAACAAAACCTCCCACCAAACCAAAACACAAAGTGAGATGTTTGCACTTCAAAGGAGAAACAATTCTTAGAAAAATAAAGAAATGTTGACAATGAATGAAAAATAGAGATTTTTTTTTTAAAGTGATCACTTTTAAAGCTGTCTTACACTGCTGATATTTTCCATTATTGTATTTTATTTCTCTGTTTTATGTTGATCTACCCTCCTTTAGTACTTATGGCTAATTTTTTTGTCTTTTCTTCCTCATAGTAATTTTGTCAAGTGGTAAATAGAAAGCGTTGAAAGTACTTTTCAAATTTCAAATCAAAATTTTTAAGATCATGCTTGCAATAAAAAACCTATCCATTTTTTTTCATGAAATCATGTATTTAACATTATCATTATCCTCAGAATTCACTTTCCAATTCCATCTTTGTTCATGCCTTGCTAAAGATGGTAATGACAGCTGTGCAGTAATAAACACATGAATCATAAAAAGTTTTAGCTGAGTTAGCAAAATTAGTAAAAAGTCATCCGTTACACAGCTGAAAAGATGGCCAGGCTATTCTTGCATTCATGAAAACCCTGCTCCGATTTTTTCATGTTATGAAATTCCACTAGTCATTCCCAACAGCATTCATTTTCTGTCTATATCTGTGTCAAGTACTGCACAGCTCAGTAACTGCCAGGAATTAATGTGATACTTTAATAGCTGGCTAAATTCAATGATTCCAGAAGATTGAACATGCAAATGTAAATAGGCTAACACAGCAACTGATTAAAATATATCTTATCTGTTTCTTTTAGTGACTTGCTGGAATCTGGAATGCATGAACATTGCAGAGAAAAACTAATTGATAGGATATACAATGGAGTTGCTGGACTGAAATACGAAAGCAGAATTTAAGCAAAACCTGTAGAACAATCTACAAAGGTTCAGTGCTTTCTTCTGCAAGTCCCTTCAAACTGGACAAAATCCCCTCTTTCAATACTGCTGTCACTTGGCTGTGTGAAGGATCGGATAATTGGTCCTTTCAAGTAGTAATTGGTGATGATGGTGGTAGCACAGAATTCAGAAGCTTCTTATTTGTTCTTGGTTGCAAATACTGGAATTATGCCAGCTTCTTCATGACTTGGTCTTTCATATCAGCTAAGTAATCACAGCTGATAAAAGAACCCAAAATAATAGAATAGACAATTTCAGTTGGAAGGAACCTACAACAATCATCCACTCCAACTGCCTGACCGCCTCAGGGCTGATGAAGTTAAAGCATGTTATTAAGGGCATTGTCCAAATGCACAAATGCCAAATGCCTTTTAAACACTGACAGGCTTGGGGCATTGATTGATGGTCTAGGAAGCCTGTGCCAGGGTTTGACCACCCTCTCAGTAAAGAAATGTTTCCTAATGTCCACTCTAAACCTCCCCGATGCAGCTTTAAACCATTCCCATGAGTTCTATCACTGGATCCCAAGGTGAATAGATCAGCACCTCCCTCTTCACTTCCCCTCCCCAGGAAGATGTAGAGAGTAATATGCTCACACCCTCAGCCTCCTTGTTTCCAAACTACACAAACCCAAAGTCTTCAGCCACTCCTCATAGGACATTCCTTCCATTGTTTCAACAGCTCTGTTGACTTCTCTGGACACACTGAAGGACCTTCATACACTCCTTAAATTGTGGGCCCCAGAACTGCACACAATATTCAAGCTGAGGCTGCACCAGTGCTGAATGCAGCAGGATAATCTCTTTTGGCCATCTGGTTATGCTATGTTTGATGCACTTTATGGTGTGGTTTGGCCTCTTAGCTGTCAGGACACAGCGGCAAAGAGAGTCTCAGACAACTTAGCAAAAAGATGGATAGAATAAAAATTATTCAAAACATAGATCTGTTAATATGTTCAGCACTGTGTGTATGAATGAGAAACATTATGTCCTTTTAATGATCAAGCTTAATAATCAAGCTTCTGCATTAAAAAAAAAAGACATGTTTTGTTTCAAATTTATTTTGATACCCTAAAAGAATGAAGTTAGGTATCTTAGAAGGGTGAAATAACTTTCTGAATGAACCCTCAAAACTCTATTAGCTTCTGCAGTTGTGAGTGATAAACACTGTTAAATCATGCTCTATGCTGCTGTAAATAATCTTTTAAAACATGTGTTAAAAACATCTCTAATTGCATGGCAGAACTCAAAGTATCTTTAGGGATCTATCTACCACCTGGACTATTTTTCTTGTGATTGGAAAAATTCAGGTGAAAACTGGATTAAGATAGACTGAGGAAAAGAAAGGTCTTTAGGGATTTGAACAGCTGTGCAATGGGGAAATACGATTTTTTTTTCACTCATCATTAGATCTCTCACCTATATCCTTGGAAATTTAACGACAGCTGGTTCCATTCCCCCCTTCTAATCATATTGTATGTGAATACCATAGGAATAGATTGCAGGTCTAAAGAGTCTTGACTTCTAAAAAGTCTTTATAAATAGTTATGAACAAAATCTCACTAATGTCTTTAAAAGTAGGTCAGTGGCAACATATCCAGAATTACTTTGTCTTATCAATATAAGCAAACATCAATTCTTAAAAAAAAAATTACAATCCAGAACCATTTCTGTGGTACAGGGCTCAAATATCTCTAGAACAGAGCTGTAAATCCACAAAAATCAATAGAAAAAGCAAAGTTTTTCTCTGTTTGTAAAATGCCTGGAGCATCCAGGTGTTATTAGCCAGTATTTTGATAAATAGTACACAAAGTAAATGAAAAATACCATAGCAAAAAGGTCATCAATATAAGTAATGTCAGAGAGAAACACTCCCCATGACAATACAACTCCTTGTAAATTTAAAGAAACAAAAATTGGAAATCTGACCAATGAAGTCTTTGTTTTTTCCAACTGTTGTGTCTTTGGTTCGGTTCTACATAAAAGTCCTTAAATACCTAGAAAATTCTCAACTAAATATAAGGAGAGAGTGAAAGAGCAATGAAATGTTGGAAAGAGCGTTCAGTTTAATGACATTAACTGTCTCCATAATGGAAAGTCAAGGGAGTTCTTCCTGTGTTCTTTTGACCTTTCAGTTGGGAAGGATATTTTGTTAGACATAATTTGAATATAGTGATGAATGGAAAAATTCTGGGAGAAGAAACCTTGCAGGAAGAGAACAAAATCGGAACAGAAATGGGCTTGTTAAGAAAATCCTACTTAATGTTTTAAAAACTTTGAAAGAGCATGTATTCTTACTGAAATAGCTGGAGAATGGGTTTAATGATGTGCATGTAATAAAAACACAGGATATAGGATAAACCTGTGGTACAAAATATGTGAAAAGTGAGATCACCATTAATATGTCAAGTGGCAAGAAGAAGAGAGAGAAGGCTTTTTAAAATTGACTCAAAAGAAGTACTTCAGAGCCAACAACATTTACCCATAAGAGTAATATCAAAGAGGTATATATAAGGGAAGTACATTTATCTGGGGGGGTGGGGGTAAATTGTTCAAAGGTTAGAGATACTGATGTGCTAGCAAAAGGGAACATATCACATTTATATAAAAGCAAAAACTGGCAGGAAGAATACCTGCAATTCCCTGGAAAAATCAAGGCTTCGGGGTGGTAACTTGTTACAAGAGACCATCCCTCCTCCAGGTGGA